>PVKB01004010.1:108017-132213 GCA_004027205.1 Ctenodactylus gundi
CTAGCCTCTGCCACATAGTGAATGAGGACCATCCTAGACTATAAAGTGAGACTTTGTCTTCAGAAAAAAGAAATAAAGACCAAAGCTTCTTTTGAAAATTAGATCTTGCAAGTCTAGCAAAAAAAGCTTTAGAAGTAGGAGAGAAACACAAGTTAAAAACAATTTTCAGCACAGACCTGTAATCCTACCATTCTGATAGGCTGAGGCCAAAAGATTACAAGTTCAAACCCAGCATGGGCAACTTAGCAACCTAGGGAGACCTTGTTCCAGAACCAAAAATAAAAATGAGCTGGGAATATAGCTCAGATTGAAGGCCTGGGGCTGGATTCCCAGTTCCATAGAAAAGGAAGTGAATTTCAAATACCTGAAAGAATATTCCTACAGGGGTCCAAAGAACTTGTCTAAGTTACTGGGATGAAGGTCTCATTCAAAATCAGAGAATATTTCTAATACCTGAAGCTGTCTCAAATGAAGTAAACTAAAAGATGGGGTGGCACATGCCTTTAGTTCCAACTACTGGGGAAGCTGAGATGGAAGGATCACAAGCTGGAGGTCAACCCGGGCAACTTACTAAGACCCTATCTCAAAAACAAACAGGGCTAAAGGCACAGCACAACAGTGGGGAGTACTTGCCGAGGTAAGCACAAGCCTTGAGTTTGACTTCCCAGCTCTACATAAACCAAGGCATGGTGGTGCCATGCCTATAATCCCAGTACTCTGGAGGTGGAGGCAAGAGGACTGCTGTGTGTTCAAGGCCGGTGCAGGCTACACACAGTGAGTTCAGGACCAGGCTTAACTACATACAGAGAGACCCTGACTCAAAAATAAATAAGCAAATTAATGAATAAAATCCCAAAACAATCCACCTCTAAAAAGACAAAAAAACAAAGAAACAAAACTGGATATAGAGTAAATAAAGCACTTGTCTTTTTTTTTAATATCTTTTTTTTTTTTTTTTGGAGACATGGTCTGTCACTCTGCAGTCTAGACAGGTCCTGAACTCTCTATGCAGCCCAGACTGGCCTCAAACTCAGCAATCCTTTTGCCTCAGCCTCTTAAATGTTGGGATTAGAGGTGTGTCACTACACCTAGTTAATGTGGTAATGTGGTACTGGGGAAGTGAACACGGGACCTTGTGCTTGCTGGGCAAGTACTCTAGCATCTGTGTTATTCCTCCAGCCCCAAGCACTTGTCTTAGCATTCATGAAGCCCTGGCTTCAATCTCAAACACCACCAACAGGGGATGGAGTGTTGCTTTAGTTTTCTGTCACACTAGGAATCAAACCTAGAGCCTTATGTAACCTAGTGAGAGCTCTGCTACTGAGCTGCACTCAGACTCTGAAACAGACTGCTTTTGGAAGTAGTGTGTCCTTTGTCACCAGCACTAAGTACTCACATATGCCGTTAACACGGATGAACCTTCAACAGGCACACACACACACACACACACACACACACACACACACACACACACGACTAATGTGGTTTGGATCTGGAACGTCCTCCAAAAAGTCTCATGTATTTAAGTGTTATGAATTGTCTACGGAACCCTGTGCTGTTTATAGATTGGGGCCCAGACTGGAGGGGTGGATTACAGTTAAGTTAGGATTAACGGTGTGTAATGGCCACACCTTCCACACCTGGATGCAGGAGGGGCTGCTCACTGGGTTGAGACTGCAAGGTTGTATAAGCTGCTTCCTGCCTTCCTTAGAGGACTAGGACTGGTCACAACTAGTCTCACCTTGCCTGCCTGTCTGTGATGTCATGAAAAGTTGCCTCCACCTTTGCCTCTGCCATGTACTTCCATTGCTGCCGACCACCCCTGAATGGACTGTGACTTTCTGAAACTGTGCGCTAAAATAAAGTTTTCCTCCCCTAAATTTGTGGATGTCGGGTACTGAGTCACAGCAACAAAAAAGAAACAGAGACAATGACATTCCATTTATATGAAATGCTTGGAAGAGACAAATCCACAGGCACAGGAAGAGTACTTACTGGGTACCAGGGACTGCAGAGAAATGGAACAAATAGTCAACAGACACTGAATTTCTTTTTGAGGTGACAGAGTGTTCTGAAATTCAATAGTAGTAATAATTGCATAGCACTGAGAATATACCAAAGGGGATGAAGAACTGCATAGCAGTCAAATAAGCACAAGACCCCAAGTCTGGTTCCCTAGCACCACATAAAGCCAGGCATGGTTGCGCATGCCTGTAATCTCACACTTGTAAGGCTGAGGTAGGCGGTCTGCTGTGAGTTTCAGGCTAGCCTGGGCTACATAGTGAGCTCATAACCAGTCTGAACTAAAGAGAGACACCCTGTCTCAGAGAGAGAGAGAGAGAGAGAGAGAGAGAGAGAGAGAGAGAGAGAGAGAGAGAGAGAGAGAGAGAATATACAAAAACAAAACAACAACAAAAAACCCCAAATAAATAAAAACCTACCTTTTTTTCCCGAGACAGGGTCTTGCTGTATAGTCTGTGCTAGTTCTGAATTCACAATGTAGCCCGGGATGGCTGTGGTTTATAGGCAGGCATCAGCTAATCTTTATGTGGTGCTAGGAACTCAATCTATGGGCTTGCCTAGGGCCTTGGCATGCTAGGCAGGTGCTTTAACTAGTGATCTACGTCCTCAGCCCTAAAAAATCACTGCCAAATGATAAACTCCACTGCATGTGATAGCACATGCCTATGATTCCAGCACTTAGAAGACTGAGGCAGAAGAAATTGCTATGAGTTTAAGGTCAGCCTCGGCTAGTGAGGTCAGGACCATCCCAGTGTAGAGTGAGACACTATTAAAAAAAACAAAAACTAAGATACATGAAATTTACCTCATAAAATTAGAAAACAAAGCTTTTATTAAAATGCTTAGGATACTATAACGTACATGGGGACAACTCTGTTTGAAATGAAGCATAAACCAGGCAGGCCCAGTGGTGCTGTCATCAGCACTGTGGGAGGCAGAGGAGAAGTCTGAGTCCAGCCTGGCAACTTGGTGGCATCCTGTCTTGAAATTAAAAGTTAAAACAAGCAAACAAACAAACAAAAAAAAGCGGGGTGGTGATGGCTGAGGCTATAGCTCAGTATGAAGGCTCTGAGCCAAACCAAACCAAACAACATAAAAGGTTAAGAATGTGTTTCTGTCTAAGAAAACAGTGCCTCACATGAGGCACAGCCAAAATAATTACTCAGCTTTGCCTGACTCTATAGCTTACAGAACTGTAACGAAAGTCATACATAACGGGTGATAGAAAGCAACAGTAGGGTTGGAGGAATAACAAGGCAGCTAAGAGTGCTTGCTTAGCAAGCACAGGGCTCTGAGTTTGACTCTCCAGCTCCACATAAACTAGGTACCATGAATGCCTGTAATCCCAACACTCATGATGCTAAGGCAGGAAGACTGCTATGTGTTCAAGGCCAACCTGGGCTACATGGTGAATGTAGGATCAGCTTGGACTAGAGTAAGACTCTGTCTCAAAAAGAAAGGCAACAAAGAATACTGAAATCAAATAAGAAACACACTCAGAGTTGACAAATCACTGGCAAGACTGGGTCTATAAATAATGGACCCTGCCTTTTCAAGCACAAGTCACAGAGCTGTATGAGACAAATTTCAAAAGGAGTTTCTCCAAACTTATAATCCTATTTTTTTTGTGGGAGGAGGGTGCAATACTGGGGGTTGAAGCCTGGGGCCTCACATGGGCTAGGCAAACACTACTACTCACATATACATCCAGCTCCCCAAGTCTACTACCGGACCGTCCTGGGAAAGGGGGAAGGGGGAGGAAATGGGGAGATGGCAGTGTAGGCCAGAGGATTCAAAGTAGCAGATGCACACGAACAATCCAGAGATCTAATGGACAATATGAGGACTTATTTATTTTTATTCATTTTTTGAGACAGTGTCTTATTTTGTTGTCTAAGCTGGTCCAGATCTCATAGTCCAGGCTGGCCTAGAAATCATAGCTATCCTCCTACTTCAGCCTCCTCAGTGCTGGAATTATAGGTGTGCACAATCACAGCCAACTATTATGTGGTGTTAAAGGATAAAACCTGGGGCCTTGAGCTTCCTAGGCAAGCTTTCTAATCACTGAGCTATTACAGCCCCTCCAACCTCCAAGGCTTTTTTTCTTTTCTTTCCTTCCTTCCTTTCTTTTTTGAGACAGGGTTTCACTCTGTAGCCCAGACTGGTGCTGAATTCACTGGTATAGCCCAGATTGGCCTTGCATTTGGGACAATCCTCCTGCCTCAGCCTCCTGAGTGCTGGGATTACAGGCATGCGCCAGCACAGCCGGCTTATGTGGTGCTGGGGGAATCAAACTTAAAGCCTTGTGCTTGACAGGCAAGTGCTTTAACCACTGTGCCATTCCTCAAAGGCCCCAAGGCTTTATTTAAAAAATTTTTTTTTAAAATTTGTGGTATTGAGGATGGAGTCCAAGACCTTCCTACTAAGCATACCGGACCATTTTTTTTTTTTTTTTTAAAAACTCCTGATTTTGAGACAGGTCTCTAAATTGCCCAAGTTGGGCTTGAACCTGTAATCTTTCTGACTCAGGCTTCAGAGTTCTGGACTTAAAGACCCGTGCCACAGAGCCTGGTTTAACATGAGGATTTCTAGGAATCAAAATTATCCTGTGTATAAAAATCATGCTAGATTTTAGCCCATCTTGGTACAAAACAATACTAACGAAGTAAGACAATACATTTACTTCACCTTAGTAACCTTTCTAATCTATATCTATCCACCAAAGCAGACCTGACAGTAGTGTCTGTAAACTTAGCTCTTGAGTGACTGAGGGAGGGCAACCACTCTGAATATGAGGCCAGATAAAGTGAGATCCTGTCTCAAAAACAAAATAAAACACAACTATATGTGTATTCTACAATACCATATTAAATAACATAAAAAATAAAATTTATAGTTTACTGTAGGTAAGAGATTAAATCCTTTGAAGTAAGGACATCCCCTAAATTTCCTAGTTGTTTATGTCACTAGTATCAGATCTGGGACTTTCTGGGCACACAGACCATGCTTACTATACATGCCCTTTTCAAAGTTTTCAAATCTCAGAAATGCTTGGCTGAGAGGCAGGTTTGCAAGAAATAAATACCTAAAAGCCGTACTTCACCCTCAAAGGCTGTCAGTACCTTGGAATCACTTAGTTAAGAGCCATTCTCTTCACTGCTATCCTAACAATTTAAGTTGTTGGGCAGAGGGAAAACCAGCCACTCAGTTCCACCATGTCTTCAAGCAACACAAAGGCTCTTTGTTGTCAGGACTCCCAACTAAATAAACCATGGAGTCTCAGGCAAAGTGTTCTGATGAAAAGAACACTAATATTTCATATAGCACTCAACTGGTTGGCCATATATACATGATATTTTTTTGGTAGTGCTGGAGTGCCAAGTAAGCACTCCTCTACAAAGTATCAGCCCATCCCCAGCCCAACACGGTCAGCTCATCAGTCACTGTGAGAATGTATTAGCCCATCTTCCTTGTGTAGAAGAGAAGAATCTATTATGGGTCTCTGAACAAAAAACAGCTCAGAGGTTCAACTCTAGGTTTGTCAGACTCCATGTTTTTGCTACTACACAGTACCCCATAAATGCTCTCCTGAGGGTGAGAAACTCCCCTCCCTAGACTACAGGCAACACAATATAAGGTTAGTTAGGATGGTCATTCTGATGAGTATAGTGATAGTGGCTCCTGCCTGTCTTCTCAGCTACTCCCTAGGCTGAGGCAGGAGCATCATGAGTTTAAAGCCAGCATGGGCAATTCAGCAAGAGGCTGTCTCCAAATAAATAAATAAAGAGGGGCTAAAAATATTGTTCAGTGATAGAGCATTTGCCTAGTGAGCACAAGACCCTGGATTCAGCGCCACACCACAAACAATACTACAAACAAATACATAGAATGGAGTGGCAGGGGGTAGAACATCTCTGGGTTCATCTCCAGTTCCCCTACTCTCAACTCCAAAACACAAATATATTAACTTGGTCTTGGTTACTAGCCATAAGAATTACGCAATCGCTGAGAGCAGCTTAACTTCAATAGGTCTGCTATTTCCATAAAATACAGATAATACCATGCCATTTTCCTGGCTGCCTAATGGCCATTTCCCTTTCCTGGTAACACTCCCAACCTTAGTTCTGAAGAATGCTAATGTCAGGATTCACAGACCCAAGCTAATCCAGTCTGATGTTCTTCCCCTACAACCTAAGTTGAGTAGAGGGAGAAAGAACCCAATACAGGAAGAGTCTACTTATTCCAATAGTAGTGCTCATGCAGCCAGACCCTGCCCCAAGACCATCACTGAGAACACCACTACCATCCCAGTTATCTACAGCCACTGTGGTTCCTAAGCCAGATTTCCCATTCTTTTCACTAAATCTGAGTCTCTAACATTTTTGTAATAAATCTTTTTATTCATATTAGCCACTGTGCTTCTTAAAACCAGTGAATTTGAGAAGAAATAGTAATTCACTGGGCTACTGACCGAATCCTGAGGAATTCAACAGACATAAGTTGACATTATCTGGTCTTTTTAAACCATCAGAAGTACATTCCTTATGTGCTATAAACTGAAATATAAGCATGGTCATATTGTACATCTAGTACTAATAATGACAAGAAAAATGGCCTGGTGGCCACAATCCAGGCCACCTCTTAGCCTCCGTAAGTGAAAGTCACCTTAACATACCTGACAGGGGTCTTCACTACCCATTCTATTCCAAGAAATGCCTCAGGAGTTTTCAATCACCTGAAAAATGGAGAAAGAAGAGATCAGTTTCTTGAAGCTGAAGTATTAAACAACATACAAAATAAAAGATAAAGAGATCCTGCATGCAGTTTACACATTACAGGAAAGAAACATGCAACTTTCAAGGAACTTTTAAAGTAACATGTCACTGTGAAAATCAATATGGGGTCCTATGGGGCTTATCCTTGTACATTTTAAAACAGCTGAGCAGAAAGCTTTACTCTGGGGTGCAGCAGGAGGTCTAGTCTACAGTCATTGAAATTTTACAATGTGTCATTTAAAATGTCAGACTTTGTGCCCAGGTTACATTACAGTTCACTTGTGATGGGCAGGATTATTAAAGAGTTATGGCTAATTTATGCGGCAGCATATGGTTTTTCTTTTTACAGCTATTTTTATTAAACAAGTTTTGCAAAGTTTTAACATTAAAATTAACAGCTAAAGAATTGTTTATCCAAATTGCTGTCACAGTTTATATAAAAGAGAAATATGTGCTATTAAAATCAGACATTTAGGTTACCTTTGGTTTTTTGCGATGCATGTTAGCTTTACACATCCTGATTCTCTTGCGATAATTTTCCTTTAAAAAGGGGGGTATAGAGTGATCTCTTTTCATCAAAACAAGACATAATGCCCTGAAAGCTGACTTCAAACCATGGTTGAAAATTCAGTTATTTACACTTTATCACAATCTACAAATACATTTTTTGTTGGTGTGTTTTAAAAAGAAAAAAATGTCCCATCATGCACTGCTGCAGGCAGCTTGGCACTTCATACAAGAGGATTTTTCACCCCCGAGCAGTTTGGGTAGCTCTACTAGGGAAGGTTCCGGAACACTGAGAATTAGCAGAGAGGAGTGGAAACAGGGCCAACGAATTCCATCACTTCCTCTCTTGGTCTTGTAGAGAGAATCTGAGGGCCAGCCGATCATGCCAGATCCTGCCCCAGGCCAGCAGAGCTGCTAACATTTCTGGGACTGTGAGGGAAACTCTTACGGGTACCCAGGACTTCTTATATTTTAAAGGCACTTAGTATCCCTTTCTGAGCTCAGAGATTTGATGCCACTCCTTAGGGCCCCTGGGGGCTGTAGAGAAGGTGCAAATGAGGGTGGCTGGCATTTTAAAGACCGAGATCTGTGTACAGAAATGAATCCAAGTTCTGGTTCACTGGTTTTTCTCTCCAAAAATTAGAACTTTTGATAGGACTGAATAAAATTGCTTTCAACAACTTCCAGGGGGTGAAAAAGCTTTGGTTATTTTTAAACTAAAACTTAACAACTCAATAAACTTGTTTTTGGTAAACTTAAAATAAAATCCCCCCACCATTTTTAAGAATGTCTCCAAATTTTAACAAGCCCATTAACTTTAGAGTTAATTTAAGTTTATTTGAAAGAGAAAATTTTATTGTCCACCCAAAAAAATGACAATTCATCACATTTACTTTGATTAAAAAAGGACTAAACTTTATTGACAAACTGCTGCAGACATTTTGACATAAGTTTAAGCTACCTATTTAGGCAGACTTAACACATGTAGCATTTAATCTTCCGAGAACAAAATGGGAGGACAGTACAAATCCAATTAGGACTTTAACTTATGTACAAAGTGGATTTTGAATCCTTTCTCATTCAGCTGCAGTGTCCCTTTTTATATCATGCTAGTGTTGAGACATACTTAGCTAATTACCTCAGAAACAGTTCAATATTGTCAACCATCGACTTAATAATGAAAATCATCAGCTTTTGGCTCTAGTGTCCAAGTGAGCTTTTTATGGAATATAGAACCTCAGGTGGACAAAATACTTTGTAATTTAAATACTGAAAATTTAATTATAAGTACTATCACTAGAAGATCATGGCTAAAAAGATCTGCATCAAATTCATTTAGGTGGGCAGCCCCTTTTCCCCAATCAACCTCTTGAAAAACCTACTCCCTCCCACCCCCCAAGTATCTCTCAACACTGTATGTATGTCTGGGGCTAGATTTCAAAACCCACATAATGCAAAGTCAGTTTTACAAACCTAATTTTGTTGCTGTTGTCTTTTAAGTCAATTAACGTTAAAAATTGCATCAACTATTTAATTCATGAGGATATTTCATATTAAAATTTAACCTTAAGATTCAACCGCCAGGTGCTTTTTAAAAGGAAACATTTTTAAAGACGTCTGAGCTCATTTTTACATGGTGGCACCTACTGCCGTTAACGTTTGTGATTTTAAATCTTACACAGCCCTGAATTTTGAAATGTAGCCTAATTTGGGATTCTGCAACTACAACTTTATGGGATGCCTTAAATCAAAACTAAGAGAAAGTTAACAAGCCTTTACTTCAGAACCTTTAAGCAAGCAATGTCACTTTTGAAACTAACAGGTTTGTGGTGTCTTTTTTTTTTTTACTCAAATTTTTTTTTATTATAAAAGGTACATTTCTGTTTATATTTAAACAACAAAGAAAAAAAGCATCTACACACTTAAAAAATTAATTCGATATTCCTAAATCTATTTTAACTCATTTAAAAATACTACATACAGAAGCCAGAATGCAGAGTTAAGAATGGAGAAAGGTGGGGAGAAGAAAGGGACCACGAAGAAAAACACTTAGACAATTACTTGTCTGCTGTGGGTAAAGCAACAGGAATCCTGGGAGATATAAGAAATCAGTAACAACTTTGCTCATAACTGATATTTTCCCCTCTTGTTTGTTTTTAATAACGTCCATATGGGTGCTCTCTGTATGCTCCCTTCACTGGCCTAGCTGGAGGGGCCTTCAATGACGGCCTGGTCCCATTCCAGTCATCTTGGCCTGTGGGGAAAGCAAAGATAGCTTAAAAATCATGTGCCAATGTCATTTTAGCCTAACTAAGTCACTTGGTTAAGAATCACTAAACACTACTCTTTCCCCTGGGTTCAGAGATTGAACTCAGGGTCTCATACATGTTAGGCAAATATCCTACCACTGAGCCTCTATCCTAAAACCCCCCTTTCTTTTCTAGTACTGGGAATCAAAACCAGGGCTTTAAATTGCCTATATCCTCAGCCTTTTCTTCACTTCCATTTCTGAGATGGTCTCATTAAGTCACTAAATTGTCTAAGCTAAAATTTATAATCCTACTTCACACTCCCAGGATACTGGGGTTACAGGTGATTACCACCATAACCAGCTACAAGACTGCTTTTCCTCCAGTGTCTTGATACTTCCCTGGTGGTCCTTGTTTTCTTTGTTTAGCCTCCTGAGCATCTAGGCAATATTCCAGTTTTAAGCGCAAAGAGAAAGGGACACCTCTGAAAGGGCTAACACTCACATTTCAATAATCTCCAGTAACAAGGCATTCTACAGCAACATGATTAATATCCGACTCCCCAAAACTGCATAAATCCAACACCTTGCTTGAAACAGTAAGATATTTATTAATATCTCCAAGTCTGCAATGGCCTTTCCTGTTCCCAAAGCAATCTGGCAGGCAGGCCCAGGAAACATGACAAAAATTCTGGAGGTCTTTCAGTCAGATGCATGCAACAGTAAGCCGGGCTTCCCTTAAGGAGGAATGCTCTCTCTGAGAAGCAAGTGAGGGTCACAGTAAGGAAGACCCTTTCCCAAAAGAGCTAAGGCTCTAGTAAGGAAATCAAATCAAATCAAATCAAAAGTTGCATTTAGAAAACCTTTAAAATAATTCCTTAGTTTTTGTTTTGGTGTGGTGTTGGGGATGGAACTCAGAGCCTTCACACAGCTATATATCCCCAGCTCTGCCTCCCTTTATTTTTTATTGGGACAGGGTCTCACTAAGTTGCTAAACTGCCCAGGCTGTGCTCACACCTGCAATCCCACCTCTTCAGCGTGGCAGAGTGCTGGGATTATAGGGTGTGCCACAATGCTCAGCTCCTTAGTTCCTTACGTCAACAGTCCAAAAAAGCCAGACAACACAGTTGACATTATTGAATGTCTTTCCTTTGACAGGAAAAAGCCTGAAGGATGGTCACTTACCTCTACAGATGACCTCTATAAAATAAGCTACATTTAAGCTTCCTCCTCCCAATCATTCCTACACCTGCCCCATGCCAGTTCACCCTGAATTACTTCTTCAGCTACCTGCATTCACAAATTCCTGCTTCCAAAACCATAGGTCTTAAACTCTTACGTAGATCTAAAGTCACACCAAATTCTATTCTCACCCCAATATAACACACCATGTCCATCAATTTCTAAGTGGTTTCTAGGTACCAGTAAGACTACTTTTCTAACTGTATATACAGACAGAGATCAGAACAACCAAGGCAACATCACACCAAGAGCACAAGGAACATCAGCTTGCCTTTTATAGTTTGGTCTTTTTTTCTACCAAAATAAAAATGCAGTTCAGTCAAACAGAGGCCCTATTGTACTGCCTCCCCGATGGAGGAAATACCTAGGTACATTCATACTGCCCTTTTAAATAGCAGTATATGAGGACAGCAGTACATTATTACTCATGTCAACTGTCTTGTACTATTTACCTAAAACTGGATAACCACCAAATCCTCCGGCTCCCCAGAAAGCAGCTGACTGGCTACCTCACACCACAGTGAAGGGCGGAGCTTAGCTTTTCTGTCTGCGGGAAGCCCTAAGAGGCTCCTCTTTTAAACTAGGGGTAAGAAGAGACTGTCAACTAATGTTTTCAGACGAACTATCAACTGCTGAGCCTCTTCCTAAGGACTCTCTGGAAGTCCCTCAGGTAAGAGGAAAAGACCTCATGTTTAAATGCTGCTCTCTGCATTCACTGCCACACTGGTAGTCCCTCTGGGGCCCATTAACACAGGGCCCCATAAGTGGCTCTTGAGGACACACTTAAGCAACATGTTTTCAACCAAACCTCAGGGAGAACAGTTTGATCCTGCACTACTCCATGTCTCTGATTCTCTTGGGATCAAGGACTGAGCTGTTTGGATGGCAGTAAGGAGTCTGGTGCCAGTACTGCCCTAACCTGGCTCCAGCCTTGAAGCCTCTGATTTGATCCTAACAGAAACTATTCTTGCAACCCTAACCTGCTATGACCATTAGTTGTCATATGACAACCTGACTGAATTAAAAAACACTTGAGACTTTTAAAGTATACTCTGGGTGTGTCTATGGGTAGTCAGGGAGGTCTATGTGGCTTTCAGGACTATTGTCCTCATTGCCTTCCTCTCTGATTCAGTTCCCTTGTTCTGCTTCTGCATCACCATGAACTAAGTTTCTCTGCTCCAAAATACCTATCACGCAGCCATTCTGCCCTGAGGATAGCTGATTATTGAACCTACTCCCCTGAAACTGTGGGCCAAATTTAACTTCTCCTCTTTTGAGTTATGGATGTCTGGTACCATGTCCCCGTGACGAGAAAGCCGACTAACACGCCTGTTCTGATAAGCTGTTTGCCATCTCGGTCCATGTTAACTGGAATCTCTTCTTGCTGGGATTTTCAGTGGGATCCAAAATTGTTCTTAAAAAATGAGGTAGGGCAGAAGAGGAGAGCTGGATCTGGTGGAATTCTTAACTATCAATTGGCTTATGTAGCAACACGAAAGGCCCAGAAACAGAACCTAGGTCCCCAGCCTAAAGCAAAAGCAACCTCAGCTGAAGAGTCTGATGCTCAGCGTGGACAAGCAAGGCCTGAGTCCTAGTTTAAGGTATACATTCAGTCTCTCAAAGGTAGCAGTATTCCAACCTCTCTTTAGTAGTCCCTTTCTCTACAATACAGCATCAAGTTTAGTAAGAGCAAGACTCCTCACGTCTCATCACCAATACCGTCTAAAGGTTTCTTGTGGTGTGGGTGACTGTATCCTAAGAAACCAGTCACCGATATTCATTGAGGGCGCCTGTTCATTGTGCCCACTACAGAAATAAAGACGTACCATAGGCTTCGTAAGAATCTTGGACCTCCCCATGTCCATAGTCATAATATTCTGAATCCCTGAAAGCCAAAGACAGTGTTAAAAAGTTAAAAACTGTATTTTATCTTTCTCAAATACTTCCATAGTTGTTATTTTCTGAATGAAAAATATGTGTATTTTATCCCGTCCCTAAACCCCAAAATATTCTAAAACATATATATATATATATGTAGTACTAACAAAAAAGTATGATTATAAAGAAAAAAATGAATATAATTTAAAGTGGAAAAGTACAGTCTAAACTAACTTATCCACATTTTAATAAACATGTATGTATTTTTTTTTGAGATATGGCCTCGCTTTATAACCCTCGCTGCTCTGAACTCACTATGTAGTCCAGGCTGACCTAGAACTGGCAATCCTCCTGCCTCAGCCTCCCAGGTGCTGGGATTACAAGCACATGCCACCACACCGGAATGGAACCCAGGGCCTCTCGCTTTCTAGGCAAGAGCTCTTAACCACCGTGTTATTCCTCCAGCCCCTACAAACATGTACTCAGAAGGTTCACTGGAAGAGAACAAACAAAGAGACTGTTCTGTCCCTAGCCCAAATGATTTCAATCAATCATAGGCGAGGTACGTGTATACACACACAGGGAAATGTTTTAAAAGAAATATAAAAAAGTAATCTAAGTTATGGTAGCGGGATTCTAGCTTCTTCTTAAAATTTTGGGCAACTTTAATGTGGCTACAGCATTTCTTAATAAAAATCGTTTTTTTTTTTGTTTCCATGTAGTCACAGCTTAGGAACTTTTCACCTATTTCTAGATTCCAAATTGTAAAAAAGTCAACTGTTATCAAAGTTCAGTTACTCCAATTTCTAGATCCAAGTGTGTTTCAGAGATGTCAGAAGCAGAGGTACCTTCAAAACATGAGCCACACTGCAGATGTGTACTGTCTAAATCCCTCAGCTCTCACAACGGCATCCATCCCCAGGACACCCAACAGGGCCTCTACTGCCTGACTCACCCTTGGCTCTGGCTGTAATAGCCTTCGTAGCCTTCATAACTCTGCTCTGCGTATGTGTCATCATATCCCTAGAAAAAGTAAATTAAACACAAGGTCAGAACTGCAGAGTAGGGAAGGTGACTACATCCAATGATGGTAAAACAGGCTTCTTGATTAACAAGACATGAAATTTTCCTCCAAAGTATTCATAATACTCACTGTAGAATAGTAAGAGTTATGAAACACACAAGCAAAATTCAAATATAATACGCTTTAGGACAATGTGGATAGAAAACACAAAACTGAGCTCTTCTAAGTCCAAGATCCCTTAATAAAACACTATTCATTAAAGCTCAGCTTATTTTCCACTTATCTACCAGAATAAACTATGCCTAAAATGAAAAATATTCTCAGAGACCAACATTTACCATCAAAGAAGGAGGCAGATTCTAACCTTAAAGTTAGCCCTTGCCACCTACACACAAGGTCAAAACTCATTTAACTTTTTTGGGGGAAATCTTCCAGGTAGTGGAAAATGGTACATTGTTCAAAATATTCTTACATATTCTTCGTATGTTTCTGGCGCAGGTGGTGGAGGCAAAGGTATTCTCTGGATGCCTGCTGTCCGTGCTCTGGGCGCTGGAGCACCCCTCACAGTAGGTGGAGGTGGTACTCCTCGGGTCACAGTGGCACCTCTGGTGATGGCACCTCTCACTGGGGTACCACGCACCAAAGCCCCCCGAGGTGGTCCAACACCACGGCCCCTACAAAAAGAGAGTTTATTTTATTTTGTTTTTTTCTTTTTTAAGAAGAGTCTCACTGTAGTCCAGGCTGGTCCTGAACTTACTATGTAGCCCAGACTGGCCTTGAACACAAGACAATCCTCCTGCATCAGCCTTCCACGTGCTTTGATTACTGGACTGCTCCACATGCCTGGATTATGTGGTGTGGGGGAATTGAGCCCAGGGCCTTGCATTTTCCAAGCAAGCACTTTAACCTCTGAGCTGTGCCCCTACCCCTTTTTGTGGTACTTAGAACTGAACCTAGGATCCTGTGCTTGCAGAACAAGTGCTCTGTCACTAAGCTAAATCCCCAGTCCTTCTGGAGACTACATCTCAGTAAACTGCGTAGGTTGGCCTCAAACTTGTGATCCTCCTGCTCCAAGCTTCCTAGTAATTGGGATTACAGACATGTGCCACCTTGTCCAGCTATGCATTTTCCCCTAGACTTTTGTATTAGTGCAAATCAGTTACATACATGAGTAACTTTTATTCTGACAAGTTTACACATGCATGTGACATACTTTAACTACTTAGCCCCAACACACTCTTTGGCAGAACCCCTTCCCCTAGTTTCACATTTTTGGGAGGAGTTTCATCAATATGTGTACAATAATTTTGACCATATTCAATTGCTCTATTTAATCCCTCTTTCCCATTCTTGTTTTCTTATCTCTTTCTTTTTTTGAGACAAGATCTTGCTCTGTAGTCCAGGCTGGTCCTGAACTTACTATGTAGTCCAGGCTGGCCTCAAACTCATGGCATTTCTCCTGCCTCAGCCTCCAGAGTGCTGGGCTTAGAGGTGTGTGACACCATGTCCAGCATATGTGGCGCTGGAGATATAAACTCAGGCCGCATGCTTGCTGGGCAAATGCTTTAACTACTGAGCCATTCCTCTAGTCCCCTCCTGTCTAGTAAAATACTGTTCCTTCTACTTTCCTGTCATCTTTTTTAGATTCCACACATTAGGGGGAACATGTGATATTTGTCTTTGTGAGTCTGGCTTATTTTGCTCAATACGACCACTTGATTCAATTTTCTGCAAACGATAAAAATTTCATTCTTTTTCACAGCTGAACACACCACTATGTATGTAAACATTTTCTTTACCTATTCATCTGCTGAAGGGCACAAAGGACAGTTTCGTATGTTGGCAATTGTTTATTGTACTGTAATAAACAAGTATAGAGATATTCCTATGGGAGGCTGACTATTAATTCCTTTTACTATATATCTACGAGAGGTACAGCTGGATCAAATGTTGGTTGATTTTTTGCATACTAATTTACATTCTTACCAGCACTGAAGAAGGGTTTTTCCCCCTACATCCTTGACAGTATTTATTAGAAATTTCATTCTCGATGTAATATTTCAAATCCTGAGACCCTTTTTAAGCTACAGGTAAGAGTACCACTGACAGAGATGGGGTTTGCAGTCAAATGTAAATTTATTTTTAGTTGTCTATATAATCTCTTATTTGTCTTGTTCTTGAGACAGGGTTTTGCTGTGCACTCCCAGTGGGTCCTGAACTACATATGTAGCCTACACTGGCCTAGAAGTCATGGCAATCCTCCTGCCTTGGACTTTGCAGAGCTGGTATTACAAATGTTTACCACTACACCCAGCTAGTATGTGATGCTGAGGGATCAAACCCAGTGCCTCGTGGTTTTTCTAAGTAAACACGCTAATCACTGAGCTATATCCCCAATACCCCCTCCTTAAGATGGGGTCTTGCTCTGTAGTCCAAGCTGGTCTTCACTTTTATTATGTAGCCTGGACTGGCCTTGAATTCAGTGATTCTCCTGGTTCAGCCTCCTGAGTACAAGGACTATAGCACACTACCTAATTTTTTTTAACACGATGCTGGGGAATTGAACCCAAGACTTATCCATGCTAGGCAAGTATTTTAACTGCAGAGGTAAGCCATTAGTTTTATCTAATTTATCTTTACCTGGGAACAGGTGGAGGAGGAGGAGGTGCAGCTCCCCGGCCTCTCAATGGCACCCCACGTCCACGAGAGGGCTCAGGTACTCCATTCAAGTAGGACAGCTCTAGAAACTGTTCCTGGCAGATATCATCCATCATATCCTGGGAATGAAAGGTAACATGAAGTGTTATATACCACATACTGAGTTTACCAAAAAGCTCCCGAGCCCACATGACCCTGGGACTAAAAGAACAGAAATGAAGGCTAAGATGAAGCCTCAAACCATTCATCCTCTAAGTTCAAATGATACTTTACCCATCACTTCTTTGAGGAAAGTCTTGATGACAAACCCTTCATTATTCAGACAGAACTTTTTAGGATGTGGTCCCTACTTAACTCTCCAAATGGTTTCCATCTTCTCTGTATACATAACCTCTTTTCAAGCCACTATAATCTGTAGTTCAGAGCCTGAATTCTCACACACACTCTCATACATCTGTTCTCTAAAAATAGTTTCCTTTTTCTGGAATAAAAGCCATTAACAGAGATCTACAAACTGGGTAATATGTACTCATCTTTATAAAGGATTTTTAATTTCATCTTCAAAATGACGCTAGGCAGATCTTCCCTTTTTCCAGTTGGGAAGGCAATGCTCAGGAAGCACCAATCAACCAGCCGGAGAACCTGAAGCTGGTAAGTAGCTGACATAATATAAATTTAGAACTTCCTGTAACCAAAAATCTAGGCTTGAAAACCAGTAGGTCAGCCTGGGCTGCGTAATGTGTTCAAGACCAGCTTGGGATACAGAGAGAGACACAAACAAACAAGCAAACAAAATGATAGGCCATACTGCATTTTTCATCTACTCAAGGGATTCTATCTTATCCATGTAAGATTTATCTAAAACAGCTTGTTTTTTTCTCCTCCCTGCCTCTTTCCCTCCCCTCCCTCCCTCCCTTCCTTTTCTTTAGGTACTGGGAACTTAATTCAGGAACTTCATAATGAGCCACACCCTTATGTCAGTCTTCCTTAACTCTTTCCTTTCCTATTGTAAGTATTGGAGATTGAATGCAGGGCCTCATGCATGCTAGGCACACACTCTTTTAACTGACCCAAATACCCAGGACTTTTTTGAGACAGGGTCTCACTCTGTAGCCCAGGCTGGCCTCAGACTCAACAGCAATCCTCCTGCCTCGGCCTCCCTAGTGCTGGGATTACAGGTGTGCGCCAACATGCCCATTTTATGTGGTGCTGGGATATGAACTCAGGGCCTTGATTATTGCTGAGTTATGCCCCCAGCCCTGATTGCTCCTTTGAGATTCACACCACAGAATCAAGTACTAATGCCAATTCATTGCTCAGATTCCTCCAACTGCTACGTAAACACTGTGAAAGCCAGCTCTCCCTGGCAGGCTGCTTTTTCAAGGATTTACTTACACAGAAACCTACTTACCCACTGAAGAAACAGGCTGGAGACTAACAATAAAGAGGACAGGGGGCTGGAGGAATGGCAGAACAGTAATGAGTGTGACTCCTCAGCACCACAAAAGCTGGGCGTGGGGGCGCACGCCTGTAATCCCAGCATTCAGAAGGCTGAGGCAGGTGGATTGTCCTTAGTCCAAGGCCAGCCTGGGCTACCCCAGTGAGTTCAGGACCAGCCTGGGCTACAGAGTGAGACCCTGTCGAAGGAGAAGAAGAAGAAGAAAGAAGAAGAAGAAGAAGAAGAAGAAGAAGAAGAAGAAGAAGAAGAAAAGAGGTGACCAGGCCTGAAATCCCAGAGCTCTGGAAGGCTGAGGCAGAAGGATCACAAGTATGAGCCTATTACGGGCAATTTAGCAAGACTCTACCAAACAAACGATAAAAAGATGCAGCTCAGAGCAAAGGCACTGTGTACAATTCTCAGTGGTGGTGGTAGGGGGGAGATGCGGATTCATTTTGCAGTCCTAAAGAAATTGGGAGTTTGGAGTGTTTCAACAGAACACCTCAAAAAGCACTAAAAAAAGAAAAATTTCTTCATGGAAAAACTAACCAGCTGTAAGAATTTCTCCAGGATACTTTAAATTGGCTGTTTCATGTTGAACATTTTAATGAAGACGAGACTTTTGGAAACAATGCAGCTGAGAATCATCTGAGACAGTACCACAATCTTTGATGTTTAGCATTTTGGGTACATACTGCCTATGAATTTTTGTTTTACCATTTTCACACTTCTATATCATATTTAGTCCTAACTCCCTCATTTTACATTTAAGAAACAGAGTATACCTCATCCCTTATTTTAGTGATGAAAACAATGCCTACTCAATTATAGTGTTGAATGGTATATTCCAAAATCCACACCAAGGATCCAGATTCACCCTTAAGAGTAAATATTCAACAGTAGGTCTGTCTGAAAAAAAAGACCCACTTTATACTCATTCAACAGTAACTGGAAAATTGAAATCCTCCAAAATCTGAAACATTTACGTCACAAGTGCAAAATTACACAAGATTTCATTGCTAGGATTTTAAACTAGGTATGGTACTGCACAGCTGTAATCCTAGCACATGTGATGGGTTGTGGTTAAACTGTATACACACTAAAAATACTATGTAAAATCACCTTCAGACTATGTGTAGGGTATAGAAAAAAAGGAATTTTTTAAAAGACCAGAGTGCTGTGACCAATATATACCATGTACCTGCAAATGTTACTCAAAACGAAACAAAACCTCTAAAGCTGGACACTTCTGGTTAAAAGCATTTCAAAGCCAGGCCCCGTGGCACAGGCCTATAATCTGAGCATTCTGCGAAGGTTAAGGGACAAGCACTGCAAGTCTAAGCCTAGTCTAGTCTCACAACCAAAATTAAACAGTGTGCTGGGGATGTAGCTCAGAGTGAAGGTCCTGGCCTTGATTCCCAGTACCACAAAAAGAAACAAACAAAAACAAAACAAAGAAAAACACACAATCATTTCAGATAAGGCTACTCAGCCTGTAATCTGACCAGGCGGCAATGAATTCAACAGACAACCTGACTTCAAGTCTTCCTGGATCTCAGTTACATGTCTAAGAGGAGCTACACACCAAGCTCTTTAATATAAAAGGTTGAGCCTTTAACAGATGCCCCTTCCAAATCAAACTCCACTTGAGTAAACGCCTTCAGGAATCCAGGTCAGAATTTAATTCATAATTGGATGCTATATGGTTACTGCTGTCAGCTTTAGATTCAAGAGTCCAGATGGTACATACATTAACTCTTGAGTGGAGGGACCCAGCTTAGTCATTTTTCTAACATTACCTTAACAGTTCCACACTAGTACCAAAATAATGAGCTCAATGAAGACTCTGCTAAATCTTCATTATCAGTATTATCAGAACCAATATTACTATGGACCCAAGATGTTGATTAACAGATTCTAGTACACAATAAAAACCACATTAGTAAGGACCAGCGATGCAGTGCTTTGGGAAATGGGTATGAGTAACAGACTGTCTCAGAAAAATGAACATGAATGCAGAATATACAATTTTAAGGCCCTCTCACCACATAAAGCCAGGCATAGTGGCACACGCCTGTAATCCCAGCACTTGAGAGGCTGAGGCAGGAGGACTGCCATGAGTCCAGGGTCAGCCTGGCTTCCATAATGAGTACAAGATCAGCCTGGGTTACAGAGTGAGACCTTGTCTCAAAAAATAAATAAATAAAAATCAGAAAGAGAGAGAGAGAGAGAGAGAGAGAGAGAGAGAGAGAGAGAGAGAGAGAGAACATCGATCCCTGCTTTCACAATCACAATATTTTATGATCCTCTTTCTCCCCGGTTCTGCAGATAAAGGATCTGGATTTCCTTACTGGTACTAGAAACTTCTTGACTTCCTCCATGGCATGGGCCATAAGAGCATAAGCCTCACATGGGGGCCCAAAGACTTCAATGAAGACATGCAGATCCATATTCAAGTGGGCATATTTAGGATCCCCACCTTTGCGAAGCTCTTCCTCCTGTAGAAAAATGGGAGAGAAATATCCTATTATATGGACTATAGCGAAAACTCTATACTCTAGTACCTCTAGGCTAAAGGAACAGCAAAAAACCACCTCAGTATCTTAAAAATAGTAAGAAGAAAGAATGGCACAGGAAAGTAGTCCCAGGGCTCTAGGAGGCTGACGCAGAGGAAATGGAGATTTAAGTGAAGTGTGTGCAACTCAGTGAGCCTGGGTTGAGTTCTCAGTACAGGAGAAAAAGGAAGAGGAGGAAGAAGAAGGGAGGGAGGAAAAGGAGGAGGAAGGGACAAGTGAATGGAAGAGAAGGAAGGAGGGAGAGGAGGAAAAGGAGAGACAGAGAGAAGAAAGAAGCTGAACATGGTGGGGCATACCAGTAATACCAGTACTTCAGAGACTGAGGCAAAAGCATTTTGAGTCTCAAATCAGCATGGGCTACATACTCATATCCTGTCTCAAGCTACTGCCATCAAAATAAATAAACTGAAAAGAAGGCGGCAAGGTGGAGGTAGGGAGGACTAGGTGGTAGAAGAGAAGGTGGTGCAATAAGCTCTGGAGAATGGAGATTTATACAATCTGCTAAACCTGTACTTTATAAACTGTTTTCTTAAATCACTTGGGTATACACTGGAATGTTTATTACTAAGTACAAAAGAGAAAACCTGAACTGTAGTCTATTCATGCAACAGCTGCTTGCGAAGTATTTGAATCTGTATGTGTACGTGTACACATCTATACGTAAATCCTAGGTAGGGTGTTAGTCACCAGCTTTGCTCATCTGCTTGTGTGGTGATGGGAGGGAGTTCTAAAGCAGAAGTAAAGACAGAAGAAAAGCTCACATACATCTCATTAGCCAAAATAAAATTCTTTAGCCTAACTATGTATCTAATGAGAAACATTAATGGACAACAGAGGGTCTCAGAAAAGAACATCTGTCTATTAGGATATACCAAAAAGAGGTTTAACAGTATAAATTTTTAGCAGATAATCATAGAAGACTAAGACCAGTTTGTTGAGGTGGGAAGTTTCTTGGCACTTACAAGAATACACAGCTGTATGCAATCACGGCATGGAAAAGAAATGAGAAGCATCAGGTAGGTTCTGTGGCCACAATTTCCCATGGTGTCCTTTGAATGCACTCAGACAGCAACCACACATTTCTGCTGGCTAGAAAACAAATCATCTAATCCTCAAACTCACCTGCACTCACACCACTACTGTTCTCACATATTCATGTTACTAGAAAGGAGAATGTGTTATTCTCATTTTGCTGTCTTTATTCTCCCATTTCAAGTTTTCATAGATAAGGTCACAAAGAAGATAACTACTTTTGAAAATGTTTACTATGTAACCCAAAGTCAGAAAGAAAATAATCACGAAGACATTCCTAGGTTCTTCTAGTGTTGGCAAGCAAGTAAACTAGCTTGATGTATAATCTCTTACATCCAATTAAGGTTTAGAATAGTCACATGAAAAATGCTAGCTTTTTGGTTTTTTTTTTTTTTTTTTTTTGGCAGTACTGACAACTGAACTCAGTGCCTTGGGCATGCTAGACATGCCCCAAAATGTTAGCTTCCATGAGTTACCCAACCTAGACATCAGGCAATTAGAGTACTCTGCTTCACTAATACGAGCTTACCTTAGCTTTATCTCTCATTGAGCCTTTTCCCAACACAGAGATCTTTGCGCCAGTTTCTTCCTGCAGTCTTTTGATTGTATTCCCTTGTGGTCCAAGAATCTTCCCCACAAAATTGAACTAACAAAAACCAAAAAATTAGATTTTCAAATACGCATGCTTCGAAAAACATTTCCACATAAGTATCTTAGTTTTCAACACCCTGTAAAAAAAGATTACCATACTCATCTAACTGAAGGACGCTGTGAGGCTGTACAATTAAAGTGATTAACTTCTAATGGCAGCTCTTACACCTCGATTCAGCTTTTCTAATGCTGTCTAGTGTTCATTCTGTAACACACAACAACCTTTAATATTTTAACATTAAATATTTTTATGTAAATGTTTTTTTTCTTGAGACAGGGTCTTATTCTGTAGTCCAGACTGGCCTTGGACTCACAGCAATCCTCCTGCCTCAGTCTCCCAAGTGCTGGGATTACAGGTGTATGCCACCACACCCAGTTTATGTGGTGCTGGGGAATCCAACTCATCTGACATCTAGCAAGTGATTTAACCAATGAGCCATTCCTCCAGCCCCTGTATGTATTTTTAAGGGTGTGAGGAGTAGCACAGTAGTTAAAGCACTTGCCTAGCAAGCATAAGATAGTAAGTTTGAATCCCAGCACCACACTGAGGCAGGCATGGTGGAACATGCTGTAATCTCATTACTACAGAGGCAGAGGCAAAGGCCAGAGGATTGCTATGAGTCCAAGGCTAGCATGGGCTACATAGTGAATTTAGGACCAGCCTGGGCTATAGGGCAAGGCCCTGTCTCAAAAGTAATTAAGTAAACGACCCATTTTTAAGACTGTGATCTCAGAACAAAACATACATACTAGCACGTTTGGTAAATTAAATATAAGTAACTGCTTTTCTAGAAGCAAAAAGTGTTTCCTAAAAAAAAGTGAACTTTTTTTGAGATAAGGTTTCACTCTGTAGTCAAGGCTAGTCCTGAATGCATTACAAATCTTAGGCTGCCCTTGATGACACAGCAATCTTCCTGCTTTAGTCACCTGAGTGCTAGAATTACTACAGATGTGTGCTACCACACAAGGTTTATGTGGTGCTGGAGAATCGAACCTAGGGCCTTGTGCTCGCTAGGCAAGTAATCTAACCCCTCAACTTTGAATAAGAAATAAAGTCTACGGCCATACTAACCTGAATGTGTCCAATTTTATCTGAGTAAGAAATAAAATTAACTTCATCTAACTCCTCAGAATTCACTGTTTTTTTCCTTGAGTTTGTAGCCCACACAATATTTGAGAAAGCTTTTTTTTTTTGGGTGGTGGTGGCAGTACTGAACCCAGGGCCTTTGCACTGAGCTACATCTTCAGTGCCCTCCTCCCCTTTTTTTTGATGAGAGGTTCCTACTATCTTGACAAACTTCCAGGCTGGCCTTAAACTTCGAATCTTCCTGCCTCAGCTTCCTTAGTGGATATTAGCAGCAACAACCATCATACCAGGCCAAGACATTCTTTCTGATAATATAAAAATGACAGTATTTCCTTCCTGACTACACATATGCTATGCTATTAATTATGGACTTACGATATTCTGACCGCCAGAAATAAGTACTTGGGCAAGCATGGGAGAGAAGTTTTGGGGATTCAGATCCACACATGGCAGTCTCCAGAAGGCTAGGTCACAGCCAACAGCTCTCCTACCTATCATGTTAATTTAAGGAAGAAAAAGATTATTTTTTGCCTCACCTTTGGATACTGCTTGACAGGTATCAGTACCCGTTCTTTCAGCTTCATGTTCTTATGAGAAAATAAATCCAAGTAATTCTCTTCATCTTCCTTTTTGGAGTCGCCCTTCTGAATCTTCTCAATTTCTGAACAGAAAAAACAAGTCAATTTATTTCTGCTGGATAACAGCAAATTTTTAGACTGCTTAAAGCAGGTATGTTCAACCTGTGACACGCTATTTTTTGCTCTTTTTCTGAGTGAAGCAGACCTGCATAAGAGGTCACATACAAGATGAGCTACAAAATATGCAAGTATAAATGCACTTCCTTTCTTGGGCTGGAGGAATAGCTCAGTGGTTGAAGTACACGCTTTGTAAGCTCAAGGCTCTGAGCTGATTTCCCAGTACCACATACGCTGTATGTGGTGGGCTCGCCTGTAATTCCAATACTCAGGAGGCTGACGCAAGAGGATTGCTTGAGTTTGAGGCCAGCATGGGCTACGTAGTGAGTTCAGGATGAACCTGAACTACAGTGCAAGATGTTG
>PVKB01004010.1:132313-164696 GCA_004027205.1 Ctenodactylus gundi
GGGGGGCATAGCTCAGTGGTTAGATCATTTGCCTAGCAAGAACCAGGCCCTGAGTTTGACTCCCCAGCACCACACAAGCTAGGTGTGGTGGTACACACCTGTAAATTCAGCACTTGGGATGCTGAGGCAAGAGGACTGCCATACAGACTCTGCTTCAAAAAAAAAAAAAAAAAAAAAATGAGCTGCTGCAGATTAGACAGGCTGGGCTTAAAGCAGTAATGTGCAGTCCTGTGTTGTAAGACCAAATAGTTTGGACAAATATGCAAATTTTGGATAGACTTGATGTTTTGAAAGCACCAAAGATATATAAGGTTGGCAAGGCAACTCAAAGATGGAACTTCTTTTAATAAGAGCAGTTTGTCCTTCTACCTGAAGTCTCTAGAACAGTCATTTAAAATGTTTCTTGAGGCTGAAGGAATGGCATAGTGGTTAAAGCACTTGCCTAACAAGCGCAGAGCCCTGAGTAGATTCCCAGCACCACACAAAACTGGGCATGGTGGTGCACACCTATAATCCCAGAAAGGGAGGCTGAGGCGAGAGGATTGACATGGCCAGCCTGGGCTTCAGAGTGACCCTGTCTCAAAAAAAAATGTTTTCTTGATTAAGAAGTAAACAGATTTAACACAACTAATTGAGGAAGAAAGGAGAAAATTTTTCAAAAATCTAACTCTCAGTCAGAAGGGCACTCCTGTAATTCCAGCTATAAGGAGTGTGAGACACAACGATCCCAAGTTCGAACTCAGCTTCACCAAATTAGTGAGATCCTTTTTCAAAATAAAAAGTCAGGTGCAATAGTACATGCTTGTAATCCTAGCACTGACAGGATGACAGCAAGTCTGACCCACCCCACCTGGATGAGTACTATCAAAAATCAATGTCTTCACTGAAAAAAGTACAAAGTCACAGCTTCATGAAAAAAAAGAAAGAGTAACTTTAATATATAATAGACAAAAGTTCTTTTGGATAGCAGCCCTAGTCTGAAAGACCTGTTCTAACCAGGCACAGTGGCACATACCTATGAACTCAGCACTCAGAGGCTGAGGCAAGAAGATCCAGAGCTTTGGCCAGCCTGGACTATGGAGTCATATTTTGTTTAAAAATTTTAAAAAAAGACCTACTTCTTATTCTACTGCTTATTAGCTACATGAAAAGAGGATTACTTCACTGCTCATTTATTTTGGTTTCCTCATTTATATAATGGTAGATAAATATCTATCTTATGAGGTTGTTACACGGAAAAAAAATAACACATATAACACATGCCCTATTAAAGCGCATTCTTAGAAAAAGCTTATAGTCACCTTGAAAATTCAATACCCTACACAAGAGAACACAAAGGTACTTTCTTTTGTAAAAACACTTTCAGGGGGCTGGAGGAATGGCTCAGCGGTTGAAGTACATGCCTAATAAGTGATAAGTACCCCAGTTTGATTCCCTAACACCACTTAAACTGGGTGTGCTGGTGCATGCCTGTAACCTCAAGGCTAGCCTTGGCTTCATAGTGAGTTCAGCCTGGGCTACAGAGTGAGACCCTGCCTCAAAATAAATGAATAAATAATTAAATAAATAAATACATGCAAACACCATCATGAGGTACAAATGACATATAAAAGTGTACGGGATTGATCTAGAGCTAAGTATGCAGCTGTGAAACCACCACTATCAAGGTCACAAGCATATTCATCAGCACCAAGATACTTTCAATATGCAGGTGAAGGGAGCCTCATCAGAAAAACCCTTTGAGGGCTGGAGTAATGGCACAGCAGTGAAGTATTTGCCTTGCCAGCGCAAGGCCGTGAGTTCAATTCCCCACTACCCCTGAGTTCAATTCCCCACTACCACATAAAGACGCGTATGGTGGTGCACGCCTGTTATCTCAGCACTTGGGAGGCTGAGGCAGGAGAATTGCCATGAGTCCAAGGCCAGGCTGGGCTACATAGTGAGACCTTGTCTTAAAAAAGAAAGAAAGGCAGAAAAAGCCTTTAAGGCTGAAGAAATAGCATACCTGCCTAGCAAGCACAAGGCCCTGGGTTCAATTTTGCAGCACTACTTAAATGGGGAATGGTGGCACACATCTGTAATCCTACCACTCAGGAGGCTAAGACAGGAGGTTGCTGTGAATCTCAGGCCAGCCAACACTATAGAACAAGATTCTCCCAAAACAAAACGAGAGAGACTAGAGAACAGCACAGTGGTTAGGGCGCTTGCCTAGCCAAGTGCAAGGCCCTGAGTTTGATTCCCCAATGCCACACAAGTTGGGCAAGGTTAGTACACATCTGTAATCCCAGTACTTAGTAGGCCGAGGCAGGAGGATTGCTGTGAATTTGAGGTCAGTCTGGGTTATAGACTGCATTCAGGAGCAGACTGACTGTGATTTAAAAAAAAAAAAAAGTTACTGCATCCAAAAAGATTTTCTATCTTTTAAGAAACTTCATTCACCAAGTAACTGAAGATATTTTAGTACTTCCTGTAAAGAAACATAACAGGAGAGAGGTATGATCATTAACCACTATGAGAGACATGGGCCAGACAACTACCCCAACAGAAAAAGACAAATATGGTCCACATATCCACTGTTTATATACTGTTAATTCCATTTACAGGGATAACAATGAAGTATATTTGAACAACATGAAAGAAATTCTAAAAGAGTCGGGTAGACAGTATCTAAGAAATGAGCAAGTGGAAAGTTTACATGATCTACTCAGAAGAGGCATAAAAAGAAATTAATATTCCAATAACATTCCAAATATACAGAATGTTCTTTTTTTTTTTCTGAGACAGGGCCTCACTTTGTAGTCTAGGCTGGCCTCAAACACAGCAATCCTGCTTCAGCCTCCCCAGGGCTGGGATTGTAGGCATGGACCACCACACCGTGTTTATGTGGTGTTAGGTAATCCAATCAGGGTCTGGTGCTTGCTAGGCAAACACTCTAACCGCTGTGCTACTCATCCAGTTACACATAGAATATTTTTACATAGCATTTCCATTCTGTGTTTCTACCTTCTATAATTTTAAGGCAGAGTTTCTCAAACTTTAGCGATATATAATATATATATATCAGGATTCTGAGAAATCTGGAGGGCTTGTTAAACCACATTGTTGTACCCTGTTTCTAGTCTGGGATTTATTTCAGGAATTTTCATTTCTAAAAAATTACCAGGTTATTTCAATATTGCTGAACTAGGGACTGATTTACAGTATTAAGACACTCTACCTCAAACAAACATATTTTACAAATCTACCCACCAACAAATTCTTAAAATAACTATTTGACCAAGTCCAGCTGTGAAGTACACGGAAAAAGAATATAACATTAACAGTCTTCACAGAGCTCAAAATTTCAAACTAAAGGCTTCTGTTTATTAAAAACCTCTAATTTCATATTTATACTACACCATGAACTAAACAGGCAAATGCATACTCCTTTGCTTTTTTTCTGACATTTAAAACTGCTCATCAGTTGTAGATATTTCTAATAAACCTTTGAGAAGAACTGTAAAGCTTGGTGTCTTTTTTCCCCCGTAAAGACAAAGTTGTACTGACTGACCTTGAATTTCCAAGCTTAACCAAAGCTCCACAGTGGCTGGTACTATAAGGCACCCAGCAAACAACGGAAATGACAACGGTCTTCACATTCCCTCTTTACTGCTCAGAACAAAAAGCAAAGTTGTTTCTTTTTTCCCTTTCTTTTCTTTCTTTTTTCTTTTTCGGAGACACTGTCTTGCTCTGTAGCCCAGCCTGGCCTTGGACTTGGGATAATCACCTGCCTCAGTCTCCCAAGTGCTGGGGATTACAGGCATGTGCCACCACACTCAGCTTTAGGGGATGTTGAAGAATCCTTTATGTGATGCTGGAGAATCAACTCAGGTCATTGAGCTTACAAGGCAAATGCTTTAACCAATGTGCCATTCCTCCAGCCCCCAGAAAGCAAATTTGAGTTTATAATCAAGACTAAATTTTTTATTCAATGCCCTACTTGTTTACTATTTCACTGACTTTGAAACCCCTCTACCCTTTCCTTCTAGCTTTTCTGATCACTTTTTTCTTTTGAGACAGGGTCGTACTATATAAATCCAGACTACATTTGATCCCAATATGTAGTCCAGGTTGGCCTCATCTGTGATCCTCCCTTCGCAGCTTTCCAAATGCTGGGATTACAGATATATACCATCAATGCTAGTCACTTTTTTTGAGCTTAATTTATCCAACTACATCTCTTCTCATTTAAAGGCTTGGAAAACTAGGTACACAATCTTCAGAAGTCCTACAGGAGCCAGGTACAATGGAATATGCTTATAACCACAGCACTATGAACCTGATGCAGGAGGATCAAGTTTGAGGCTGTCCTGGGGTATTTGATACTATCTCAACAACAAAACAAAACGTTGTAAAAGAAAAAAAAAGATGGCACGATTTGATTTTAAAACATCACTGATAATATTTTAAGGATATAAAACAAATTACTTTTTTTCTGAGACAGGGTCTCATTCTGTAGACTAACTCATTGTTCAGGACTGGCCTGGAATTCATGGGAATCCTCCTGCCCCAGGCTCCCGAGTGCTGGAATTACAGGTTTGCAACACCATGCCCGTCTGATGTGGTACTGAGGAACTGAACCCAGGACCTTGTGCTCTTGCTAGGCAAGCATTCTCACCAATGTGCTATTCCTCTAGCCCCTATATACTTTATCCCCATGTTTCCTTACTGTTAGCATGTAATTAGGCCCATAGGTTGTAGCTTAATTCACTTACTAGAAATCTTACTCAGCTAGTTCAAATGTGTTATTCAATCTGTAGTTCATGTATACAATTAATAAAGATTCAAAAGTCCACTGAAGAAATAGCCCCCAGAATTAACAAATGGGATTATGGCAAATTAAAGTTTCTGCATGGCAAAGGAAATTATCAACAGTGTAAAAAGAGAACTGATAGAATGGGATAAAATATTCATCACCAATACTTCAGATAGGAGGCTCATAACTAGAATATACAGGGAACTGAAGAAAAGCCCCTCAACATCAAAGATCCAAGTGAAATTTGGGCAAAGGAAATGAAGAGGCAGTTCTCAGACGAAGAAGTCCAAATGGCTAATAAATACATGAAAAGATGTTCAACATCCTTAACCTTAAGAGAAATGCAAACCAAAACATCGTTAAGATACCATCTAACTCCAGAGAGATTGACATATATCAAGAACACAAACAGCAATCAGTGCTGGCGAGGCTGTGGGGAGACAAGAACCCTCCTGCACTGTTGGTGGAAATGTAAACTGGTACAACCACTATGGAAAGCAATATGAAAGTTTCTCAAAAGATTGAAAATAAATACCTCCTTTGATTTAGCAATACCTCTCCTAGGAATTTTCCCAAAAGAGTTAAAGTCAATATATAACAGAGATACACGTATACCCATGTTCACAGCAGCACAACTAACAATAGCTAAAATGTGGAAGACACCAAAGATACCCATCAACAGACCAACAGATACATAAATTATGATATTTACACACAATGGAATACTATTTATCTTTAAAGACAGAAAAGTTGGAGGCTTTTGTAGGTAAATGGAGGCAATTTGAGACCATCATGCTCAGTGAAGTAAGTTAAAAAGCTAAATATCAGATGGTTTCTCCAATGAGAAATCCAGATCACAATTTTTTCATAGAACTAATTGAGGAGAATAATGGGAATTGGAGGGGAGTGGGAAAGTGCAGGAGGGTTGAAAAGGGAGAGGGGAAAGATCTGTCATTTTGCAATGATATAGGCATAAAATATTCAAGATCAATGCAAACATTATATACTGCATCTATACATATCAATAAAAAAAAAAACCAAAAGCTCATCGAACTATTGGAAGCAGAGCTACAAAACTGGATGCAGTAGAAAGGTCTGTTTACATGCAACATAATGTACTCTAAATTTAAAGCCTCTCTACAACATGGATCCTTCTGCTGTATATATTTTTTTGAGACAGGGTCTTGCCCTGTATCCCAGGCTGGTCCTAAACTCACTATGGAGCCCAGGTTGGCCTTGAACTCACAGTTATCCTCCTGCCTCAGATTCCCGAGTGCTGGGATTATAGGTGTGTGCCACCACGTCCAGCTTACGTGGTGCTGGGGAATTGAACTTGGGTACTTAGCGTTTGCTGGGCAAGCGCTGAGCCATTCCTCCAGCCCCTCTTCTGCTGTATTTTGAACTATTTGAATCTTAGAGTTCCTCTGTCAATCATTTCACAATTTTAAAAGAATATGAGAGCACTTTTAGACAATTCCCTAAAATATAATTGAGAGCTGAAAAATAAACCAGAACTTTTTACTCAGAAAGCAAAGGCTATGAAGCAATTATCTTCAATAAGGGTAATCATCCATATCTGGATTAGACAGATCCAATACCTACTAGTTAATTAACTCTGTATATATATTACTTCATCTATCCTCAAAAATAGTGAAGTAGCTAGTGTATCTCCACTTTACAATTGAGGAAATGAGAACTAAAAGGTGAACTGAGTATCTCTAGGTCACAATGCTGTTTAAAATCCAGAAAACAGATTAAAATGCAGGCTTTGCTAGTCATGTGGTACATGCCTATAATCCTAGCACTCTGGGAGGATGAGGCAGGAAGACAGCAAGTTTTGAGTACAGCCTGGGCAACTCAGTGAAACTGTCTCAAAATAAAAAATAAAAATAGGGCCGGGGATGCAGCTCCGTACAAAGACCCTGGGTTCCATCCCCAGTACTGAGAAAACAGACACAAACAACAGGCTTTTGCCTCTTAATAGAGGTGAGTGGGGAAGGGATTGTATTTTAAGAAAGAACTGATTTTATAAAAATTCAAGAGATAGAACTGAAAAAAAAAATCTATACCCTTCTACATGTCATGCAGCCTAAAAACAACGAATGGCCTTATGCAGGCCTCAGCCTGATGAGCTTTCTCTTTTTCAACTTCCATTGCTCTTTTTGGCCTCACTTCCCTGAGAGAGCCAGAGCAGTCTACAATGTTAAGTGAGGGGGAAAAAAGGTAGAGGCTTTCTAAAAATGGCCTGCCTTCAGGCAAACGTACTTTCTAGACAACATTTCTGAAACTGACTCCTTTAAGTGACTTCTTCTGCTTGGGCCTCTGGAGAGCTGGGTTGTCCCAGGAGCTAAAGAAAGAAGAGAGGTGTAAACATAGAGAAGTGACCCATTTGTTTCCAGGCCAGACAAAATCCTACCGTATCTAGTGCTACTGATGTGTTGGGAGTTTTGAATTTATTATCTCATTTTGTCTTTGTTCTAATACCATCTCCACTTAACAGGTAAAGAAACCTGGGCTCAGAAAAGTTATGTAATTTGTGCAAAATCATAAAACTGGTTAGTGACAGAAAAGACGCTTAAACCCAAGTTAAGTCTATACCAATCAGTAACTTCAAGTATACTTATGGCATTTCTTTTCTCTGATATTGTGATAGAGGTCAGAGCATTCACACTGAGTTACATCCCCAACCCATTTATGTTTTCTTTTTTACAGACAGGGTCTCAATCTGTAGCCCAGGCTTTGAACTCATGGTGATCCTCCCAGTTCAACGAGTGCTGGGATTACAAGGATGTGCCACCATGCCTCGTTTATGTGGTGCTAGGGAAGTCTAACCTAGGGTACTGCACATATTAAGCAAGTGCTCTAACTACTGTGCTACTCCTCCAGCCCATCCAACCCATTTTTATTTTGGGACAGGGTCTTGTTATATCTCTATATTGCCAGGCTGATCTCAAACTTGCAATGCCCTTGCCTCAGCTTTCCAGAGTGCTAGGATTATAGCACTGGTCCAATGGGCCCAGCCACGGTATTTCGTTTAACCTCCTTCCCTCCCTGTTTCCTTCCAAGTGGATCTTTTCATCACTGCCATTTCCCTAAGATTAGTAAAAGGTGCAAAAAGAAACCAGAGCATAGATTTCCCTAAAAGCAGGACTATTTAAGGTACGTTAGAGGAAAGAACAAGTTTTGTAGCCCGAGAGAACTGAGTTTGAGTCTTGGCTATGTTACTGCTTGGTGTTTGAGCTTTAAAAAGAAAAACTTAAGAGAAATTTAATACATGCACACACACACACACACGCACGCACGCACGCACGCACGCACACACACAAATACTAGAGTCTGGGGACATATCTCAAAGATTGATCTGCTTGCATAGGAAGACTGGGGCCCTGGGTTTGATCCCCAAACACTACACACTAGGTTGGTGTGGTAGCATACACCTGTAATCCCAGCACTTTGGCGGAAGCAGGAAATCTGCCTGGTCTACATTGTGAGTTCAACACAACTTGGACTAAAAAAAAAGAAAAGAAAAGAAAAGAAAAAGACCACCACAGGAACAGCACAATGGCTAGAGTAAGCACAAGGCCCTGGGTTCAATTCACCACTACCACATAAACCACGCATGGTGTTGTGTGTTAGTGAAGTTTTGATCCATACTTAAGTGACTCCATTTTGTGCTATTCTTCTACATGCTATTTTTAAAAGCCTTTTTTGACAGGCTAAACTGTGTGCTGTGGGTTTGCTGAAAAGATTTGATAAGGGTTGCTGTGATACTAAGCAGAGGAATGAGTCAGCCCAGGAAGTAATCCTAGGGCATTCTTGACACTGGTGAACTTCGGGTGTTGTGATAATTTGTAATCCTTAGGACCAATGGCCTTATTTCTCACCTCTGTATCTGGAGCCTTGGTATGTTAATGGGTAGCGCAATGTCAACTCCCATCCATCTTTAAGACACCTTCCAGAGACCAGACCCGGATGGGCTGACAGTTCAGCCCCAAGTGGGCCCTTAAGCCACTGAATAACTGGTTATTTTCAAAGAACTCCAGTTTTGTGTGACTGGGTCCCACCAAATGTAACACACACCCTATAGATTTTAACTGAATATTGTTAGTATGGATGCTATGTAATTGTGATTGGTTTTTGTGTAATAATGCTGTATCTATGTCACTCCTCTTCCGAAACCCTTTATTAACCCTCTGCTGTCTTGGCTCCGGTGGTCTCTGTATTCTCACCCTGAGAAGGAGGTTCTGTCTGGCTGTCAATAAAGATCCTTATCTTGCTTTAATTGGTTTGTGATGTGTTTTTGAAAGTCTGCCTATAACAGTTGCATGCCTGTAATCCCAGCACTTGGTTAGGCTGAGGCAGGAGGACTGCTTTGAGTTTAAGACTCATCAAATTCTCAAAGGGGCCCAAGACCCACCCCTAACCCCGAAAAGATTAGGAATTTATTTCTCTAGTGCTCTTGCTTGACACAATCTGATAAATACAGAGAATGGGATTTTTTTCCCCACATAAATAAGTTTACTGGGTTCAGGACCAGCCTGGACTACAACCAAGACGCTATCTCTGTCTCTGTCTCTCTCACATACACACACACACACACACCCATGCACTGAAACAAAAACCAAAAAGAACAGCTAAGTCTGAAAAAAATCATGTACAAATATTAGATTGTTTAGAAAAAAAAAACTATGTACATTTCATTAAATCAACAGTGCAACAGTGGACAATGCTACCTAAGATGGCAATGATCAAGATTTTCTGGCTAAGGCATGCAGATACAGGCTTTTTAGGAGGGCAAGATTCATAGCAAACTGGCTCCAAAGTGCTAAGAGATCACGTTGACCTCTATACTCTCAGAGCACTTGGTTCATACTTTTAACCACAGCTTTCAGCCTTGTTAACAGTTCCTGGACATCTCCAATCACTAAATTGAGTATTTGCAATTCTTTTACAAAGTCCAGTACATACTATACATCTATAAAAATTTGCGGAATGAAACAAATGTAGCATTAACCCCACCCAAAATAAAAATTTTTAAAGAGGATAAACAGGAAGAAATAATAAATAAAACCTCCAAATAGCTAGGTTCTGATGACGCATGCCTCTAGCCCTGCACTCCAGGAGGCTGAAACAGGTTTGTGAGTTCAAGCTCAGCCTGGGCAATTTAGCAAGACTATCTCAAAATAAACGTAAGAAAAGAACTGGGAGCGAGGGATATAGCTCAGTGAATAAAGGGCTTGTCTATCAAGCCCAAGTCCCTGAGTTGGATTCCCCAGCACCACTTTAACTAGGTATGCTGGTGCACCCCCATAATCCCAGCATATGGGAGGCTGAGAAAAACTGCCATGAGTTCAAGGCCAGCCTCAGTCACATATTGAGTTCAGGACTAGGCCAGACTACAGTGTGAGACCTTGTCTCAAAGAAATAAAAAAAATAAAAAATAAAGAAAAACAAGAACTGAAGATGTAGCTCAGTGAGAAGGCCTTGAGTTCAATATCCAGTTCTGCAAAAAATAAATCCTCCAGTTTCCCTTAATTTGTATCGTTTTACCAAATTTAAAATTTTCCTCTCTATATATTGTCTGTTGGTACTTCCTTTAGAATCACAAACTCAGTAAGCTTATTTTTGTGAGGAAAATAGTCACATTCTCTTTATCAAATGCCTTGTGTCAAGGAAGAGCACTAGAGAAATAAGTTCATAATCTTTTCTGGGTGGGGGGCTGGCTCTTGGGCCCCGCTGAGTACTCGATGAATTTATCCTAGGCTTCATGGCAAGGATTGTAATCCCAGCACTTTGGGACAGTAAGGCAGGAAGATTACAAATTCTAGCCCAGCCTGAACAACTTGGCAAGGCTGTCTTAAAATAAAAATAAAAAATGGGTAGGGATATAGCTAGTGCAAAGGCCCTGGTTCAATCCCCAGTCCTACCACCAAATAAATAAATAATTTAAATTGATGAAGGCTCCTCAGAAAAAGAGACAAATTCACATTATGTTACATGCAATTTTTGCTAAGGGAGGAAAAAGGTGAGTATTGGTTTTAAAAAATCCCCCAAATGCCTGAGTTCAGAGACCTCACTTCCTTTTTTGGTGGTACTAGGGATCAAATCCAGGCTTATGCCACCATCAAGTTGCACCCTCAGCTCTTTCTTTATTTTTTAATTTTGAGGGAGAGTCTTGCAAAGCTGCCCAGGCAGTACCTGAACGTGTGATCCTCTTGCTTTTGTATCCCAAAGTACTGCTGGGATCACAAGTGTGCCTCTGTGCTTAGCTAGAGACATCTTATAGGGGCTATTTCAAGGCAGCTGCAAACCTTGTTACAGTATATTCACTGTCTCCCCAATTCTTTTCTTGCAGTACAATTTAGAGTTTGGGGGGGTCTTTTAACTTTTTTTGAGGTAACTGTGGGTTTATATGAAGCTGTAAAAAAATAACAGATTCTGTGTACTTCTCACCATTTTCAACATAACATTCTGCGTATCTATAATGTAGCAGCACAACCCTAAAATTAACATTAATACAATCTACTGGCTTTATTCAAATTTCATTATTTTACATGTACTTATTTGTATGTGTTTAGTTATATATAATTTAATCACATTCATATGATCAACACCAGTCAAGATACACAGGGGTGGGAATGTAACCTAATGGTAAAGTATGTGCCTAGCATGCCTAAAGGCACTGGGGTTCATGCCCCAGCACCAATAAAACAACACACACACACACACACACACACGACTGTAATCTGAACTATTACTTGAGAGGCTGAAGCAGAAGAATTGTTAGCCTGAGCAACTTTGGGCGCCCCTATCTCAAAAATTTAACGGGGCTGGGGATATAACCCAGTGTGAAGGCTTTGACTTCAACACCCAGTTCCACAAAACCACCACCAAGATACAAACAGCTCTATAACAAACATTCTTCATGCGACCTTATCATAGCTATGGCCAACTCCTTCCCTCACCACTGGCAACCCTAATCTGTTCTCCACCTCTGTATATTTTTCAAGACTGTTACATTAATGGAATCAAATAGTATTTAAGCTTTTGAGATTGCTTTTTTTAAAAAAAAAAACTCATCATGATTCTCTTGAGATCCATCCAAGTTATTGGATTTACCAAAAGTTGATCTCTTAGCTGGCCAGGTAGCACCGGCCTACAATCGCAGCATTCTGGGAAGCTGAAGCAGGAAGATTACAAGTGTGAGAATCTACTCTGGGCAACCTAGTAAGACCACAGCAAGTCTAAAACAGAAAAGAAAAAAGAGCTGGGGATATAGCTCAATGTGAAGGCTCTGGGCTCAATCCCTAGTATCACCAAAAAATAAAAAATAAAAATAAAAATCATCTCTTAGGTACGGTGATTCACATGTGCAATTTCAGACATCTGGGAAGCTGATGTAGGAAGATCTCAAATTTGAGCTCAACCTGGGCAACTTAGTGAGATCCTGTATCAAAACAAAACTGTAAAAATGGGGTGGGGACATAGCTAAGTGCTAATATCACAGGTGGTACAACTCCCAGTATCACACACAAAACATTCATTTTTTTTGTACTGTTGAGTAGTATTTCATGGTACACATATACCATATTTTTGTTCGGTGGTATGGGGGAATGAACCCAGTTTCTTTGTACTAGGACTTTTTTTCCCATCTTGAGACAAGGTCTTGGCTAAGTTACCCACTCAGGGCTCTAATTTGTGATCTTCCTGCCTCAGCTTCCCAGAGTGCTGGGATTAAGGACTGCACTGCCATGCATAGGTGTACCATGACGTAACTACTCAGCCTCTAGAGGTAGGTATCTGGTTTGCTTACAGTATTGGCCATTGTGAATAAAGCTGTTTGCTATGAACATTCCTGGATTGGTTTCCAGAATAGGTTCTCTGGAATAAGTAAGATACAACTGTTGGGTTTTATGGTAACTAAGTTTAGACTGAAAAAAAAAACCCTGCTTCACCATAAATAGGTATTTGTAATAACAGTATTTTACTTTATCTTGCTAGTATATGTGTTCCACAGAAATAATATTATACCTACAAGACTTGAATAATGGAACAAATTATTTTGTGAACTAAGAATGATGTTGCTGAGTTTTAAGGAGTTTGAATGTTCAGCTTTCAGATGAAATATCAAACTGTTATCCAAAATGATATACCAGTTCACATTCCCACTGGTGTTTGTAAGACCGCCAGCTAAATCAAGTCCCACGTTTTACTTTATTTTCATCAAGGTACTATTTCCATTATTTTGCTGTCTTTAAAAACATTCTTTAGTTAACTCATTTTCATTTATTCTTCTAGCTATTTTATATTCAAGTGGTCAAACATAAAAACAGACCTAGTTAGAATCAGTTTAGAATATGCAAAATATCAACAGATCAATTTAAAAGTATATTTTTAATAGTCTTAGTGACCCCTCCCCCTCTAGGGACATGGTGTATTTTTCCTGATTCAGGTAGAGATCTTCTTGTGCTTATTACTATTCAAAGTGTTAGCACATACCTATAATCTCAGCACTCTGGGAGGCTGAGGCAGGAGGACTGCATGCTCAAATCCAGCCTGGGCAACTTAATGAGATCCTAAATCTCACTAATGGGATTTTGAACACAAAAAGGGTTGGGGGTTCAATCTCAGGTACCACCCAAGCACACTCAAAATAGCCAGGCATTCTGGCACATGCCTATAATCCCAGCAGGCTCAGGCAAGAGGACTATGAGTTTAAGCCCAAACTGGGTTATTTAGTGACTTGTCTCAAAATAAAATGAAAACCTGGCTAAGAATGTAGCTTAGTGTAAAGGGCATGGATTTAGTGCAGAGCAACAATAAACAAATTTATTACAAATTAATTTTTTTCTAATTGTAGGAATTAGAAAAAGAACACTGAAAAATTAAAAGAATATGGACTGACATATTTGACAGCATCTTATGTTTATTATAATGAAAATCCATTTTTCTTTCAGAAAGCAAACACGGGTCCTTCCCATAAGACTAAGTCCTTCTGTGTCTGCAAATATATTTAATGGCATTACAGTTATCAATGTAGCCATAGAGAACTCCCTATTCAAATTCTACCCTCCTCAGAATTGTGCCAATATTCTTCTATCACACACAAGAAGGAACATTCATTCAAAAAATAGTACAAGGGCGACTTTGAGCAGGACTCAAGCACAGGAGAAGTAACAGTGGACACAACTGCCAAAGCATCCTTGTCCTGGTAGAGCAGACAGTCTAGCTAACAGAAAGGACTTAATTTTTCTTTTTTCTTTTTTCCTAGCAGAAGGATTTATCAACAAGTACATGTAGTACACCAGATGCTAACTAGCACAAAATGAACTGGAGGAAGGGTCAAGGAGAGAGCTCTGTGGGTGGTGCAGGTAGTTTGGATCTCACAGCACCTATGGAGAGCGGGCAGGGGCACCTAGAGAAGCCAATACTGAATTCTATGCTCTGCTTTCTGGGTTTCCTCCTGTTATCCTGTTCTCATCATCTTCACTGCCCTCCGTGTTAGCACTTTTTGTTTTGCAACAGGATCTCTCTGAAATTGCTCTGTAGCCCAGGCTAGCCTAGAACTCACTACCATGCCAGGGCTGTTAGTATTCTTGACACTTTCAAATAATTTTTCTTGTATTCATATAAGCAGAGCTTATTTTTCAAGTATAATTTATAAGAATAATCTGGAGCAAACACTATAGTGAGAAAGGAGAGAAAAGGGTTTTACTTCTTGGATGAAGTGAGGTATCAGGTATGTGAATCTTAATGCAAACTCACTTCAAACCCTAGTTATGTTACTGATTTTTTTTTACCTTAGGCAAACTACTGTGTTCGCTAGTTTCTTATCTCCAAAAGTAATGATAACAGTTGTCATGAAGGTAAGACATCTAAAGCAAAATGTTTAGTCGGTGCTGGCACAGTAAGCATCAACTTTATTTTTCTTACGTATTCTCATCAGATCTAAATACTACTATTCAATCTTCTTGAACTCCCAGTTCCTCTTATTTGGTTGCAACTTCACTAAAATCCCTTTTCACAGATTACTTAGAAATACCTTAGAAGTCAGGCCAACACATATCAAAATTTATCCATACTAAGAAAATCTCCATACACCTCAATTATGTTGTCTTAGTGAGCCAATCTCACCTCAATTCCACTTGTTCAATTAAAATTTCAGTTTGGTTAATTAAAAAAAGGCACCTGGCACAGCGTTGAACACTTATGCCAGCTGCTCAAGACTAAGGCAGGAGAACCACAAGTTTGAGCCCAGCTTGGGCCATTTAGAAGGTCCTCGTTTCAAAATTAAAAAAATTAAAATTTGTAGAGATGTAGTTCTGGATTTGGGGGCCTAGTGCTGTCTGCATGTATGTGTACACACACGGACACACAGACACAGACACACACACACACACACACGGAGACACAGACACAGACACAGACACAGACACAGACACAGACACACACACACACACACACACACACACACACAGAGTGATCAGTGAAAAATCCAAGTTAAAAAATGGACTTAGTAACAGAAGTCTAGATGTACAAGAAGAATAAAAATTGCAAGTAGCTTTTAAGGATCAATAGTTTCTGATGGTTATCCTAGGAAATCATCTTTTAAAAAAATGAAGACTGGGGACATAGCTCAATGGTTAAAGTACCTGAATCTGATTTCCCAATACCACACAGGCCAGGCATGGTGGCACATGCCTATAATACCAGCTCTTGGGAGGCTGAAGCAGGAGGATTAACTCCAGCTTTGAGGCCAGTCTGGGCTACCTAGAGAGTTAAGGACCAGCCTAGGCTACACACACACACACACACACACAGAGAGAGAGAGAGAGAGAGAGAGAGAGAGAGAGAGAGAGAGAGAGAGAGAGAGAGAGACAGACCCTGTCAAAAAAAAAAAACCACCACCAAAAAACCCCCAACCAACCAACCAACCAACCAAAAAAACCCAAGAACAACAAAACAAAAAACAAAATACCACAGGCACTTGATGTAGTCGAAAGGCAAAAATTTATCTTGTAGTTTTTATACCCCGAGTACCATGAATTCACGATTAGAAGAAAATTGTGGAAAGAAAATTTGTGGTGACAAATTTTTATCTAATGATTATAGGTCAAAGAAAACCTCGTTAGTGATTGTACACATCATTTAATCCTTACAACTCACCATGTAACGTTATAGAAACTTTACAGGTTACCGAGGTTCAGAAAGTTTGCCAACATCTTAACTACCAATAGTTAAGAGGTGGTTTCCAACTCAAGCCCATACACTGAAGCTCTAAAAGTTATTTTGTTCTCTTGCTTTTAACCTGAACTTTTTTTGTGGTACTGGGAACCCAAGCCTTGACCGTTTTTTAGTTTAAGACAAGGTCACGCTAAGTGGCCCAAGATGGGGTCAAACTTGCAACCTTTTTACCTCAGTCTCTGAGGAGTGCCGAGATTACTTGACTTTGCCACCAGGCCCAGCTTTAGTCTGGACTTTTAAGAAGTGAGGAAAAAATCAGGTCACCAAGTCAAACTTTATGATTTAGTCTGACATTCCTGATTCTGTGCACAGCCTTGCTTTCAGATTCAAACACTGAGTGTTTACTATTTATCAATCTGTATGACAAAATACAAAGGCAATCCTTCCCCTCAAGGAGCTTGTCAGAAGCAAGCAAAAAAACGTTACAATGGGAACGTTGTTACCAAACAGCAAAACCTTGAGTTGAAAATACAAGCAGTTTGTTTGGATGTTTTTGCTCACAGGCTTTGATGATGAAGCTGAAAGATTACTGTACTTAAAACAAGCCTTTACGAATGTTGGGAGATACAGAACAAAGAGAAATGACACTTTCATAATAAATTGTCCTCTTTATCAATCTTGCCAAAGCGCAACTACTCAGTGTTAACTGTGGATTCTCACCTGTTTAATAAAATTAAGTATCATTAAACAAAACACGAAAACCATGTTTAAACCAGAACCGAGGTTCAGATGACTTGAGCGCAAATCGGAGTTCACGCGTTTGGCAGTGCGATGTAGAAAGGAGCGTTAGTCGGCACAGAACAAAGGCTACCATTCATTCTTAATCTGTTTCACTACCGAAGCAAAAACTGAAACAAGAAACGACCGAGCTTTTCAGCCACAAGCGTCGCACCACTTCACCTGTTTTGGCCATTTCATTGGGGGAACGTGTAGCGAACCACCTTGGAGAATCTTTACTTCCCTCTATCGTCTAATTTTACTGTCTCCAGTTACTTCCCTGCTTCCTGAATAATGGCGAACGTGTATTGAGAGAGAGAGAGAGAGAGAGAGAGAGAGAGAGAGAGAGAGAGAGAGAGAATCACACTCAGCCTCCAGCAATTCTAGTTTGATTGGCCGAAGTCAGAAATCGGACGCGGAAAAAACCTCAAAACTTTAATTCCCACAAGTCGCTTCTGCCTCTGAAGAGCAACTTAAGCTCCGGTAACCGTTAGGGTCGGCCGGGCCTCCCCGCGGCGCGCCGGACGGGGCAGGCCGGCCTCGCCCCGCCTCACCCCGCCCTCCGCGGTCCTTCCCGGGGAGCGCCGTCCTCTCGCGGTTGGGTCGCTCAGAATGTCCGCGATCAGAAAGGTTCTCCCTCCGGCGGGAGTGCGCAGATAAACCGGGGAGATGACGGGGGAGGGGGGGTGCTGAGCCATTGGGCAGCGGGACGGCTGCAGAAGAGGGCGGGGGCAGGTCGGGCGCCCCCGACGATCCATCAAGCTCCCCGCGCTCGCAGCACGCCGAGGCGCGTCCGGGCCCCTCCGCCGCGGGAGGGACGCTCCCTCGAGCCCGGGGATGAGCTGGGATTCTGGGTCGCGGCTCCCGACAATGAGACTGCGAAGGGAGCTCTGGATGCCCGGCTCCCGAGCGTGCGGGATCAGGAAGCGACAAAGCCGCGTCCACCCGTGGCCCGGCGGCCGGGCGACCCGAGGGAACCTCCCGGAGGCCCGCTTACCTGCCGTCAGCAGCTGCATGGCGTGCGTGAAGGACGGGTCGAGCGAGTCCTTCTCGGCCATGAGTTCGGGCAGGTACTTGTTCTCCGTCTCCATCTTCACCGAGGCCGTGGCTGAGGGGGGCAGCAGCGGGGTCGGGGCGGGGCCGCCCACCGTGGCGTCGGGACCCGAGGCCGGCGGCAGCAGCGGCGGCGGCTGCGTGGCCGGCGAGCCCCGGGCGCCCCCGCGGGGCCCCCCTCCGCCTCCTCGGGACCGGTGAGGCAGCGGCGGCGGCCGCGACGGCGCCTGACGCACCGAGGGGTGGGCACCGGAGGGGTCCATGGAGCCGGTGCGGCCCGAGGACCGGGTCATGCGTGCGGCGGGGTCGTCCCGGCGCTGCATCAGGGACGGCGGACGAGAGAGCGAGCGAGGAAGCGACACGGCGGCGGCAGAGGCCCGAGCGGCGGTTGGCCGAGGGACGAGATCGGGAGAGACGGCGACCAGAACCGACCCGAGCGACCCAGCGAGAGAGCACCGGAAATGAGGCGGCGCGCCTGCGCAGGCGGGCCCCGGCACCGCCCTTGGGCTTCTCGGCGGAGAACAAAGTCCCCAGTCGGGCCATGGCGCCTGCGCACCACGCGGACGCCCGCCGACGTCGCTTCGCCGCTCCTCCTCGCCCTCGCATCCCGCCGGGCCGGAGCGTGCTGCGCGTGCGCCGGCGGCCGCGGGCTCCGTTCGTTTTCTCTCCCACGTGACTCGACGGTCGCGGGACACGTGTCTCCTCCCTCTTTTGGCCGAGTGGACGGAGGGGGCGGGGGCTGTGGAATGTCTTTGTCTGCGCGCGGGCCCGCGGAGTGTGGGGCGGGAGCCTGGCTCCGCGCGAGCCACGCCCCCAACGGCTGAGCGGTCGGAGCCCTAGGGGGCGGGGGGCGATCGTTTCGCCCAGTGAGAGTTGGGGAGTGGAGCGACTGCTTCCCCCGCCGGGAAAGGACAGGGGTGGCGTGGGAGACGCCAGGAGGGGAAGGAGAACTGAAGCTGAGGCCTCGGGGGAGGGATGGCGCGCCGCAAGAAGAGAAGAAGACGGAGAGACTTGAGAATGAGTGGCGGGGACGAGGGAGGAATTCCGGACGGAAAAATCGGGGAAGGGTGGAAAGACTGAAGGTCAAGTATTTCAGGAATTCAGAGGAAGGTCACATCCAAGCCTTGACGTCCGCGAAGAAAAGGGCTCCCGACCCAAGTAGGGGGGGACACCGCAGGTATCTTAAGTGTTGCCAAGAGAAGAGCTTCTGGGACGTTAGCCATTGTTCGCGACAGAATTCTACTTGAAGGAAACACTTTGGCTTGTTTACGCATTCTGTTGCATTCTGCTGCCTTAAACGTTTCTTCCGTAAAAGTGGATTCAAGGCCAGGTCCTTAAGCGACGGTGATGGCTGCAGCGTTAGGGTCGCTCTTTAGACTGCTGGTGCGAATGCTGATCCTGCTGCTGCCTGTGTTGGATCATTCCAGGCTTGCTTAAGGAGACATAAGGTCGTTAGCACTGCTCTAAAAGTCACCATAGTCTTCCAAAGCATTCTCATCCCGGTGTGCTGTTTGTAAGTGGGACCTGCTTAGGTCTTTGCTCAACCCGGTGCCTTCTCTAATTTGTTATTAATAAGGTGGTGGCACACACCTGTAATCCCAGCACTCCAGAGCCTGAGGCAGGAGGATTGCCTCGTGTTCAAGGACAGACTGGGCTATAGGGCGAGACCCTTTCCAAAAAGAGATATATATATATAATATGGAATCGCGCAGCGGTCGAAGTGCTTGCCTAGCAAGCGCAAGGCCCTGACTTGGATTCCCCAGCACCACATGAACTGGATGTGGTGGCGTATGCTTGCAATCCCAGCACTCCAGAGGCTGAGACAGAAGGATTGTTGTGAGTTAGAGGCCAGCCCGGCTTCATAGTGAATCAGGACCAGCCTGGGTTACAGAGCAAGACACTGCCTCAAGGGAAGGGAAAAAAATACACACACACACATACATACACAGCTGCCCAGGGTGATGCGACTCAAATTGTGATCCTTCTGCCTCAGCTTCTCAGGGTGCTGGAATCTCAGGCCTGCAACACCTTCCCCGACAGGAGAAATTATCTTCTGAATGCCAATTTCGTGAATCTTTTAGAGTCTGAAATGTAGAATCCAGGCGGGCTTTGTGGCACAGGTTGTGATTCCAGTGTTCTGGGAAGCTCTGAGGCAGGAGGATTACAAGTTTGGCAACTTAGAGATTCAGCAAAATCCTATCTTGAAAAAAAGGGAGGGGGAGCTAGAGGAATGGCAAGGAGGTTAAAGCGCTTGCCTAGCTAGCACAAGGCCATGAGTTAGATTCCCCAGCACCACGTAAAACTCGTGGCACATGCCTGTAATCCCAGCACTAGAGAGCCTGAGGCAGGTGGATTGTCCAGAGTCCAAGGCTAGCCTGGGCTATAGAGTGAGTTCAGGACCAGCCTGGACTACAGAGTGAGACCCTATCTGAAAAAAAAAAAAAGAATGGGTGCTGAAGTAATGGCACAGTGGTTAAAAAGCTTGATTAGCAAGCCCAAAGCCCTAGTTCAGTTCCCCAGCACTACATAGGCTGAGCATGGTGGTGCGTGTCCATCACTCAGGGAGACTGAGGTAAGAGGATTGCCGTGAGCCCAAGGCCAACCTGGGCTACAGAGTGAGACCCTGTTTCAAAATGCCTGGGGATGTAGCTCACTGCAAAGGTCCGGGGTAGAGTCTCCAAGTACCACCACCACACACCACACACACTAGAATCAACTGTAGAATATAAAGGCGTGTGCAGTGGTTAGAGCCCTTCCCTAGCAATTTCAAGGCTTTGAATTCAATTCCCTAGCATTACATCATAGTTGGGTGTGGACGTACAAGACTGTAATCCCAGCTCTGTTGAGGATGAGGCCCGGTGATTGCTGTGAGCTCCGGGACAACCTGGGCTACATAGCAAGTTCAGGAGCAGCCTGCACTACAGAGTGAGACTCTGTCTCAAAAATAAATGCCTAGGTACTACCTTTCTAGAAGCAGGGGAGAGAAATTACCAAATTACCACAGAAACTAGAACAAAACAAATTATATACATTATATATATTATATGTTTTATATATGTATAAGATGTATATAACATGTAAATATGTAGTAATACATAGTAAATACATATGCAGCAATATATGTAAGTTTTCAGTGTCTGGTGCAGTATTTTACTTTGAGGTCACTTAAGAGGTTTTTTCTTTTTCTTTTCTTTTTTCTTTTTGACAGAGTCTCACTTTGTAGCCCAGGCTAACCTTGGACGCAGGACAATCCACCTGCCTCAGCCTCCCTAGTGCTGGGATTGCAGGTGTGCACCCCCACGCCCACCTTTATATATGGTACTGGGGAATCAAACTCAGGGTTGTGTGCTCACTAAACAAGTGCTTTAACCACTGTTCCATTCCTCCAGCCCCAAGTGATCATTTTTGTCCTTATGTAATCAAGTAGGAAAAAAAATGTTTTTGTTATTTTTGTGGTAACATTTTAACATAACCAAAATATAATAACTTAGAATTCTAGGAATTTCATATGTTTGGTATTTGGACCACTCGTATGAATAACATACCCATAAATATGAGTTAAAGGTAGTATTTGACAGTTTTTTACATGTAATTTATATCAAATAAGCCTAATTAATATCTCCCTTTTATAAGGTAAGAGACACATTTAATGTTTTCCGGGGGCCTGACTGGAAAAACCCAAAGCTGATTTGAAGTCAAAAAGACTTAATTTGGAATTTGTTTTTGAAACTGGTCTCTGTGGCACACTCTTGCTCTCCCAGCTATTCAAGAGGCTGAGGCAGGAGGATTGCAAGTTCAAAGCCAGTGTAGGTCACTTGGTGAGACTGTCTTAAAATTCGAAAGGGTTACAGTGTAGCTCAGTGGTGGGGCACCTGAACAGCATGTGTGCATGTGTATGGAGTTCAACACCCAGTACACACACACACACACAAATGACCTGAGAAGAGATGTTCTCAGAGTAAGTAATTTATGCAGAGGATGAACGGACTCTTAGAAGAGTAGGTGAGTGATGATTTGTTGGTTTGTGAGAGAGTCTATCTGGATATCATGATATCTTCTGCTCTTAAGTAAAAATTGCTGTGTCCTGGTTGCTGAACTCCTCAGGCAAAGGACTGACAACAGTTCCTGTTGAAGGATCTGTGTTTGAACACTGTGCTTTGCTCACCTGTTGATGATCAGTATACTGGGCAGTATTCCTGGAGTGGTACTTCCTAAAGGGCTCCAGTGGCTAGCTTTGCATAATAAGCAACTTAGCAGAATTGTTAAGGACGAGTGAATGTAAATGGGATGATAAAAGTTTATACATGAATTTTTTTTCCTTGCAGTGCTGGCCCCAGCCTGTTTTTCCTTTCCCTATTTTTTATTTTTTGTATTATGTATTTATTTATTTTAGGCAAGGTGTCGCTCTGCAGTCCAGGCCGGTCCTGAACTCACTGTGTAGCCCAAGCTGACCGTGGACTCAGCAGTCCTCCCGCTTCGGCCTCCCAAGTGCTGGGATTAGAGGCGTGTACTACCATGTACCCTCATGGTGCTAGGGAATTGAACTCAGGGCCATGAGAATGCCAGGCAAATGCATTAACCATTGAGCTATTCATCCAGCCCTATTTTTAAATTTTTATTTTGATACCGGGTCTCACTAAGTCACTAAACAACCCAGGCTGCACTTGAATTTATAATACTTCTGCCTCACCCTCCCAAAGTGCTGGGATTATAGGTCTATGCTACCAGGCCTGGCTCACAATTTCAAATATCTTTTATTTATTTATTTATTTATACTTTTTGAGTCAGGGTCTTGCTCTGTAGCCCAGGCTGGTTCTGAACTCACATGGAGCCTAGGCTGGCCAGATCCAAACCACAGTCACCTGAATGTGGGTGGCCCATCTGGCAGTTTGAACAGAATGAAAAGGAAGGAAGAAGAAAGATTGTTGTAGCCTTTCCTGGGAAATCATGCCTTTATGATTGTCTCCAGACATCCATTTACTCCTGTGTACATACCATCGAACTCCATCAAAGATTTGCTCCAGTGTCTGGTCTTTTTTTTTTTTTTTTTTTTTTTTTTTTTTTTGAGACAGAGTCTTGCTCTATAGCTCAGTCCTGAACTTACTATGGAGGCCAGGCTGGCCTTGGACTCACAGGAATCCTCCTGCCTCAGCTTCCCCAGCCCTGGGATTACAGGTGTGTGCCACCATGGCTGGCTTATGTGGTGCTGGGGAATCGAACTCAGGTACTTAGTGCTTGACTAGCACTTGCTAGGTTAAGAATTTAAAAATTCTAATATGTAAATTAAAACCAAAATAATCAAAAACACCTTATGTAAGGAAAGTAAGATATTTTTATTAAGTGAAGCTATGACATATGGAAGATGTATTTTGTAAGGAAAGAAGAGTAGTTTTTGTCTTAAAGTAGAATGATTGTTTATTCTAAAAAGAGAAAGGAGAAAAATAAAAGCCAAAACAGAATGAATGAGAAGGTCAAGGCACCGTGTTGCTCCTGATCGTCCCGTGTGATTATCACTTCAGCCGTTTTTATGTTAGGTCCCTGATGTCTTGGAGTAAAGATGAAAGCCTAAGAGAGAATCATCACAGAGGTGCTTCGTGTAGTACAGTGTACCTCATGGGACAGATGTTTTCTTGAGCTGCGCTGGGCATGACATAATGCTGATGTCATCTATTCCAGCTCATGACCAGTTTATCCACGGATGTTGTGTGTGCATAACTGGGAATGAGCCAGAGGTGCTGTACCACTGGGTTTCATCCTCAAACCCCTTCCTTCCTTCCTTCCTTCCTTCCTTCCTTCCTTCCTTCCTTCCTTCGTTCCTTCCTTCGTTCCTTTCTTTCTTTCTTTCTTTCTTTCTTTCTTTCTTTCTTTCTTTCTTTCTTTCTTTCTTTCTGAGAGAAGGTCTCACTACATTACCCAGGCTGGCCTTCAGCAGGGAGCCCTCTGCCTCAACCTCCCCAGCAGCTGGGGTGGCACGCGTATACCCCCTCACCTGGTGACTGTACTTATTTTCGTAGCCAGTGCTCGCATAGATCTTTAGCTTCTGACCAGTGCAGACCCGTCAGGTTGTGGCTTTGGCTGAGATACCCTTGACCAGTTTAGCCTGTGATTTTTTCCTTAAGGAAATGAAATGGATGAAATGCAAAATTCCTGTAAATTTCCAAGGCCACAGTTCACATCCTCTGCAGTAGTTGCCATTTACTGCCAGTTTCTTTTTGGTCCAGACACTTTGCAGTTTTTCCTTTTAGTGGGGAGGGCTTAGTGCTGGGAATTGAGCCCAGGGCCTTCACACTGAGTTACATCCCAGCCCATTTTTATTTTAGACAGGGTCTCATTAAGTTGCTGAATTGCCCAGGATGAATTTGAACTTGCAATTCTCCTGCCTTAGCTTCCCAGAGTGCTGAGATTATAGGCAGGTGAGGCAGGTACCACTGGACTCAGTAGGACCCAATCTTCTATCAGTTTTAACTCTAAGCACCCCCCTACACACTGCACCCCACCATGGGTAGTTGGAATTGAACCCAAAGCCATATCTCCAATCCTTTTTGATTATTTACTTTGAGATGGAGTCTTGCTAAGTTGCTAAATTTCCCACACTGAGCTTGAACTTGCAAACCTCTTGGCTCAGCCTCACAAAGTGCTGGACATATGCCCCCCTCTCTCCTCCCTCTCAGCTTCAATTACTACTCTTTTCTTTTTGGAGGGTGAATACAGGGGATTAAGGTCAGGGCCTTCAACATGAGCTACATCCCCAACCTTTTTTTTTTTTTTTTTTCTTTTTTTGAAACATGGTCTTGCTCTGTAGTACAGGCTGGCCTGAATTTACTGTATAGCCCAGGCTGGCCTCAAACAAATGGTAATCCTCCTGCCTCAGCCACCGAAGTGTTACAAGTGTGTACCACCACACCCAGCCTGTGTGGTGCTGAGGAATCAAACCCAGGACCTTGAGCATGCTAGGCAAGAGCTGTAACCACTGAACTGTGGCCCCCAGACTCCCAGGCCCTTCATTTTGTATTTTGAGCCAGGGTCTTGCTAAATCATTGAATTGCCCAGGCTAAACTCAAGCTATGATGCTCCTCCAGCCTCCCAATAATGCTGGGATTCCAGGCCCGTGCCACCAGGCCGTTTCAGCTTCCGCTCTTGACAGTAACTTGTCAACCACTGCAAACCCGAAAGGTCATATGGTCATATGCACTCTAACAGTGCAAACTAAGCTTCGATTTCAAATTCAAAAAGATTGATGGGCTAGCTAGGCATGGGGGCACATACCTGTGATTCTGGCACTCTGGGAAGCTGAAGCAGGAGGATTGCAAGTCTAGCCTGATCAATTTAAAGATTTAGTGAGAACCTGTCTCAAAAAAAAAAAGGCTGGAGGAATGGCTCTGGTTAAAGTGCTAGACAAGCGCTAAGTACCCAGCTTCAATTCCCCAGGACCACCTAAAGCTGGGCGTGGTGCTGTGCACCTGTAATCCTAGCACTTGGGAGGCTGAACCAACAGGATTGCTGTGAGTCCAAGGCCAGCCTGGGCTACAGAGCAAGACCCTGTCTCGAACAAACAAACAAAAAAGAAAGAAAGGAAAGAAATAAAAATAGATGGGTTTTTAGGGATGTAGCTCAATGGGGAGTCCCTGGGTTCAATATCCAGTACTGGGAAAAAAATGGGGCACTCAATACAAAAAAAGCAGAGTCATCTTACCCAGAAAAATTTAATTTACAACTCCTGAGGCTTTATTAGGAAGGTAGGACTTAAAAAGGACTCAGTGGCGCCTGTCCTGTGCTCCTCAAGGGCTCTCAGAAGGCCTCAGCAGGGTGCTCAATGTCCCTTTTTTGGCTGTCAGAACTATGAAAAGACAGATAACAAGTGTAAAGTGTAAAGATCTTAATTGGCTTAAATTTGTGATTCTAGAATTGGGTAACACCTCAGTCCATAAGACAGAATGAGCGTTTTTTGACAATTATCATGAGGAATGTAATATGACAAGTGCCAGAGATAAGTGAAAATTAAGTGCTACTGGAATTCAAAGCAGAAGATAGAATCCAACCAGGGAAGAAGGAATGGGGCCAGGAGAACAGCTTCCTATGGAAGAGAAGGGGGCAGGAAGATTTACAGCTCCCCTGCAGAGAGAGACAGAGAGAGAGAGAGAGCTTGTGTGTGTGTGTGTGTGTGTGTGTGTGTGTGTGTGTGTGTGTGTGTGTGTGTGTGTGTCTGCTGCCTTTGAAACTTCTGCTTGGGTAGTGGTGTCGCAAATGGCTGATGTGACATTGCTGTGCCTTGCTCTGCAAGGAGATGCCCAGACAAAGGTACCTGGAGCTGAGACTAATAAAATTTTGATAAAGACATGTCTGGGAAAGACCTGGGTAGTGATGTCTGTGGGTTTCCTAGACTAGCATCGACAGTCATTTCGTACATATATTAAAACAGTATGGCTAGGTGTGGTGGCACACACCTGCCTTTCCAGCATTCTGGCAGGTGCAGGCAGGAGGATCACAAATTGGATCCCAGCCTGGGCAAGTGAGCAAGACCTCAGATTAAGAAAATAAAAATTGTAAAGTGAACTGGGCATGTACCTCAGTGCAAACGTCCTGGGTTCAATCCCTAGTACCAAAAATGACACAAAAAGTACATCATGCTGTATACTTTAAATACCTACAGTTGAAAGAGGAAAGGAGGGGTGGGGAAGGGTCTTTCTGATTTCTGCCAGGCTTTCTCTGAGGGTGGAGGTGGGAGATGGCTGAGCTCTTGTTCCTGGTGAGAACCCAAAAGGTGATCTCAGAGACCGCTGAGGCTGCAGGTCCTTATCACGTGACCCAGCAGTCTTCCAAGTGGGGAGGGGGCGTTAGGTGGGTGGGGAAGCCCAATTCTTTCTGTGTGTTACAGTAGCTGCCGCAGGCTCTTTTGGGGGCTGGCAGCAGCCTAACGCTGGAGCAAGGCGGCCAGATTCAAGCCCAGCAGTGGCCCTTCCTGGCTGTGCGTCATTAGGAACACTGAACTCTCAGAATTGAAACCTTAGTTTCCTCTTCTAGAAGCTGGGCATCATGGCATTTGCGTTGCAGGCTTATTGAGGACATTAACCATAATGTGAACATAACAATGGGGCCTACACAGAGAGATTGTAAAGCAGCCTCTAATAACAGCACTCCGGAGGCTGATGAGCTAGGAGGGCCCCAAGTTGTACCCCACCCTGGGTAATTTAGTGACTTAGGGACTCCCTGTCTCAAAATCAAAAATGGGCTGGTAACCCTAGCTCGGAGGTTAGAGCGCTTGCCTAGCTTATGTCAGACCCTTGGTTCAATTCCCCGGGACCTCTTAAAAATTAGCCAAGCATAATGGCACAGGCCTGTAACCTTAGCACTCTGGAGGCTGATGCAGGAGGATCACCTCAGTTAAAGGGCAGCCTGGGTTACACAGTGAGTTCAGGACCAGCCTGGTCTATGTGGTGAGCCCCTGTAAATGAGTAAATCAAGCAAGCAAGCTGGGATATAGGCTCAGGGTGAAAGCTTAGGCTCAGTCCCCAGTACCACAAAAAGGGAATAAAGATTATTACGCCCTTAGTGCCCAGTAATTTGGGGGTGCACTATATTTTTGGCTGTGGATCTGAAAGGCCTGTCTCTAGTGTATATCCTTTCCACATACGTTTGGCTAGACTTTGTTTCGGAGGTGGAAAGATTCCAAAAGACAGTTTCTTCTACCCTATTTCCTCCCTTACTCCAATTACTATAGTGTAGGATGCAGCCCCAGTCGACAATGTAGTGATTCAGATGGGCTCCATGGCTGCCTGCCTGCAGGCAACTGAGCACGCTTTTTTAACTTTGCCCAGCTTCCTCCTCTTTGATGAAGCAGAGGTAGTAACAATATCTACTTCAGGGATATTAGGGTTAAAAGAGATGGTGTCTGTAAAGCTCTTAGCGCCCCATTTGTGGTTGCTTGGTAAGTGACAGTGGCCATCGTGTCTCCCTGCCAACTTTCACTTTCACTTTCCCAAATCCCTAACTTGGTGGCTGAAAGGACCAGCCCGTGGCACCCGACCTGTGCCATCTCCATGGATGGGGCATTCCTGGCCTCTTTCCACCTCTCTGCATCATAGCCAGTTTCTGGGACAGAAAGGGTTTGGGGCCCTGGAGAGGAGAGTTTTGTAGTTTCTCTTACTGCAAAAAGCAGAGGGAGGAGACAGGGAGTTGGAAATCAGCGTGACATTGTCCCTGCTCTCAAGGTCACTGTTAGTGAAAGAGACAAAGATGTAATATTTCATACCGGATGTTGTGAAGTGTCATGGTAGAGGATTGAAAGAGCTGGGTTCTAGAATTCGCAGAAAAGAGTGACCAGACCCACACCTCCCCTGCATGGAGTTAGGGAAGAGGGGCTTTGGGGAAGTCGCCAGGTTGGCCAGGACAGGGCAGTTCCCTGTTGGGACTGCATCACAGCTTTGATCCCGTACCAATGCTACTTCTTTTGAGTTCACAGCTTGGGAATTTTTGGATCTCTTAACTGGAACTTCTGCATTCCAAGTACAGCCTGTCAGTTGCATCCCCAGCATGCAGGTGTCTCTGAGGGCCCCAAGCACAAGACATCTGCAGCCGGGCTCACAGGGCAGGTCCCAACAGTTCTGCGGCAGGGCCAGAGCTACTGCACGGAGCTCATCTTTCAAGGAAAGTTCCAGACTCACCCCAGCACTTTGCATAGAGAAAGTCAGGGCAGCTGAACTCAGGACCCTGCTCCTTGCCTAACCGCTTAGTCCCTCTGCTGCGTTCCCGCAGTAGGTACCTTTGGAAGGACAGTAGGCAGAGCGAGGGGTTAGAAGGACTGATTGCCTTACTGCTTAGTCACGGACTGCTGCCCAGCCTGAAAGGCACAGCTCACAAGCATCTAGGAAGGCTGGGGCTCAATGGTTAAAGCACTTGCTTTAAGTGTGGGGACCCCTGGGTTCCATTCCCCAGCACCATATAAACTGGATATGATGACGCACACCTGTAATTCCAGCACCTGGGAGACTGAGAGACTAAGGCAGGAGGATTGCTGTGAACTCGAGGCCAGACTGGGTTACAGAGCAAGACTTATGCCCAAAACAAAATGCCTCTCAAAGCATCCTCCCAGAAATATTTCAAGGGCACTTTGGAAGAACAAAAACTAGAACTTGGGATGATTCATATTCATGTGGTTTTGAACCCTTAGGCCCCTGAGATCTGCATGATATTTGAATTGTGATCATCTTTCCCTGTGCCTTTGCTGCTAACCAAGAAGTGAGCCGCTTGTAGCCAAGAACAATCCTTGTCTTTGTGTAGACAGAGGCTGGCTGGCTGGCTCTCCCCCTCCCCCTCTTTCTTTCAGTACCAGGGATTGAACCTATACCTCTTACACTCAGCTACATCCCAGTCTTTTTAAAAAATTAATTTTTTTTTTGAGTCACTGTATCCCTAGCCTGTCCTTAATTCACTAAGTAGCCCAGGCCGACCTTGGATTCACAGCAATCCTCCTGCTTATGCCTCCCCATTGCTGGGATTATAGGTGTGTACCACCACGGCTGAGTTTTTGTGTGGTGCCAGGGAATCAAACTCAGAGTCTTGTGCTTGCAGGGCAAGAAGCACTGGGTTACAGATTGTTTATTTATGTGTCAAGAGAAGTTAAAAGCAAAACAGAAAATCCATTGTGATGTTGGCTGATCTGAAAGCAATTCTTGGATTTTTGGATAAGACAAATGCCCGTCTCTGGGGCCCAAGTCACTCCTGCCCTACTCATGTCTCAGAGGAAGAAAAGGTGAATGAGACCATGGTGTTCACTACAGAGGAAATGAATCGTGTTGGGAGGTGGGGTAAGGGAAGCCTTAAATAATTAAACAGGCAAGTAAGCGAGCAGAGAAACATTCATTCATTCAATGAGTGTGTTTTGAGCACCTACCACATGCTAGTCACTGTGCTAGGTACTGGAGATACAGTCATGAAAAGACAGAAATGGCTGTGTCCTGACAGAGTTGGCCTCTACACGGGGTAGAAGTTCAGAAAGGGGCATGTTTGAGCTGGGTCCAGAAGGAAGTATACAAGTTTGTCATGCTAGGCCCAGTGAGGCAGGCCTGTGATCCCAGCACTTTGGGAGGCTGAGGCAGGAGAATTGCCAGTTTGAGCCCTGCCTGGGCAACTTAGTGACTTACCGAGGCCTGGTTTCAAAAGCAAATATAAAAAGAAGCTGGGGATTTAGTTCAGTGGGAAAGTCCTAGGCCCAACCCCCAGTTCTATCAATAAAATAAATTTAAAATAAAATATTGCTAGGAGCTGGGTTAAAGGAGAGAGGCCAGAACTCGGGGTATAAATTTGTAATTCTGGCAATTTGTAACTCTGGGAGGCTAAAGCAGGAGGATCATAAGGTTGAACCCAGCCTGGGGAGCTTAGCAACTTAGCAAGATCCTGTTTCAAAAGTAAAATGAAAAACTAGGCTGGAGATATAACTCAGTGTGAAGGTTCTGGGCTGATCTCCAGTACAACACACACACACACACACACACACACACACACACACACACACTGTCAGAGAGAAATAAGGGGAGAGTGTGTGAGCTGCACATTGAGTTGCTTAAATTTTATTTATTCATTATTTATTTTATTATTATTTACAATAGGTAGAATAGGTCTTTATTTAGAAACAAAGACAGAGGAGTGGGACCTCCTAGGAGGGGGTTCTGAGTGAGTTGCCCATTATTTGTTTTTTGAGACAGGGTCTCATTTTGTAGGGCATGGTGGTCCTGAACTTTCCATGTAAGTGCAGGCTGCCCTCCAACTCACAGTAATCACCCTGCCTCGGCATCCTGAGTGCTGCAGTCACAGTCATGCACCACCATGTCTAGCTTCTGAGTTGCTTTTTAACCTAAGTACCAATTTTAAAAGATAAAGTTCAGAAATACTTTGGAGCCATGACAGCACTGTCAGAACAGATATGGACACATCCACCTGAGACACACTTGCTTTCTTAATTTTTTTTTTTTTTTGAGATGGGGTCTGGCTTTGTAGCCCAGACTGGTCCTGAGCTCACTAATGAGCCCAGGTTGGCCTTGGACTCACAGCAATCCTCCTGCCTCAGCTTCCCCAGTGCTGGGATTACAGGTGTGCGCCACCATGCCTGGCTTATGTGCTGCTGGGAATCAACTCGGGTGCTTAGTGCTTGACGTAGCATTTGGCTGAGCCATTCCTCCAGCTCCAAAACTTATTTTATTTTTATAAGCCTCTTGAGTTTGCATAGAAAAGGCCTTCAGAGATTTTCAGCAGAACGACATGGTTCTGGCCTGCCCACCTCTGACTGCCTCTCCCTAATTTGCTCATGTCAGTCTCAATAATCTTTTATTGAGCTGAAACTGTGAGCCTGACATTAAGACTCAGTGTGGGAAAACGCAAAGCACACTGGGTGTTTCTGTTCTGTTCTCCCCTAACAGGATAAACACAAACACAGAGAGAAAATCAAGATGTCATTGCTCGCTAAGTAGTGAAAAGGCCTACGGGGGAGACAGCCCGAGACTCCCGAGATCCTCCGGGGGCCAGAGTGCAATGGTGAGGTGTGAAGAAGAGACTGAGGCCTGCTCTAAGCTCTTTTATGACACTGGGTCTCATTCCACAGTACAGGCTGGTCTAGAACTCACTGCGTAGCCCAGGCTGGCCTTGGGCTCAAGGCAATGCTCCTGCCTCAGCCTCCTGAGTGCTGAGATTACAGGTGTACACCACCAAACCTAGTTTGTGTGGTGCTGAGAAACAGAACTCAGGGCCTTGTTGTTGCTAAGCAAGCACTTTAACTGCTGTGCCATTCCTCCAGCCCCGGCTTTAAGCTTTTTAAATGAGCCAGCCCTGTGGCACAACATCTGGGAGGCTCAGGTGGGAGGATTACTAGTGCAAGCCCTGTTCTCAGTGAGATCTCTCAGTGTCAAAACAGGGGTGTAGCTCAGTATGAAGGCCTTGGGTTGGGTCCCCCAGTACCACACACACAAACACAGCTTTGCAAAACTTTGGGTAATCCAGTTTATCAAAGCATGGGGCCACCAGTCTGTTGATTCTATTCCCCCGTAAGATGTCTCACTGGGTTACTCCTTAACCTCTAGGGAAGATGGGTTTATGATTGGGAAAGTTCTTTTTTTTTTCTCCAAAATACTGATCCTGTTTTGTTTTCTGACTAGAAAACGAGATAGACTACCAGCTCAGGATGGGAAGTGAGCGCAAACCTCCTCCTCCTCAGCTCCAGCTACCATCCCAGCCTCGTCCTTGAGGATCTTGGCGAGGGTAAGTTTGACCCTCTAGAGCTCACGTTTGTCCCTGAGTCCATCCTTGCCCGTCCTTGTCATATTTGATTCTTGGTGGAGGTAACATTTCTTTTTTTCTTTCTTTTCTTTTCGTTTTTTTTTCCTTTTTCCTTTTTTTATTTTTTATTTTTTTCCTGTGGCAGGGTCTCACTCTATAGCTCGTCCTGAACTCACTATGGAGCCAAGGCTGGCTCTGGACTCAAGGCAATTCTCCTGCCTCAGCCTCCCAAGTGCTGGGATTACAAACGTGTTCTACAACACCCGGTTTATGTGGTCCTGGGGAATAGAACTCAAGTATTTAGCACTT
>PVKB01004011.1:0-30000 GCA_004027205.1 Ctenodactylus gundi
AGGGGGTCAGGACAAAGCAGTTGTCGCGCATACGTAGTATCACAATGTTGTCCCAGAGGACTGCTAGAGACACAAAGCACACGACTGACATTGGCCGATGTGGTGTTACGCAGCTCACAGAGGGGGTCAGGACAAAGCAGTTGTCGCGCATACGTAGTATCACAATGTTGTCCCAGAGGACTGCTAGAGACACAAAGCATAAGGCTGCAGGCAGGACCAGCCTAAGTAAAGGAGGGCCTACTGTCCTGGTTGTTGTGGCACCACCCACACACCCATGACTTCACAAAACCCTCTATGGCTTCCCCCCAAGGCCTTCATTTACATAACTGTTGCTATGACTACCACTCCCATGACCCTCAGAGGATGCACTGAAACTCTGAAGCACAAAGAACATAGAAAAGAGACTTGGGGTGGAGGGAAGGGACCAATCACCTTTTCATAACTGAAAGTAACTTCCTTGCCTCCTCCTCTTCTCTCTGGCATGTCTTCCAACCTGCGGCAACAGGTGACACGTAGTAAAGGTAGAAACGCACAAACCTTATAGGAGTTCCTTTAGGAAACACTTAAGATATTAAAGTCTGAATGCTCTAAGAATTAACAGATGAGGTGAAACATTGAATGGTGATAGTAGAACATTCCCATATGTATGTGGGTTCATTCATGAAATACCTTCACATACATCGTCTCCTGTGGCGCCCAAACCCTTCTGAGAAGCTCAGAAGTCAGGGGATATTGCAGTGACAAATCTGAGCAACCAGGAATAAATTACCTTACCCCAGACAGCAGACAGAAGCTCTGACTCCCCAGAAACCGAGAGTCCTGCCTGGCCCTCCCCCATGGCCACCTTTGCATAGTATCCATAGATCAATTCTGTCATTCCTTGTCACCGGTGACAGGCAAAGCCAGGACTCTGAGAAGTATCTCAGGTGTGACTGCCTTCCTGTGACCCTCGCTTCTAGGGTTCTGTGTTCTGAGACTTTCTTTCTAGCAACTGACATTCGCAGTGGTCTTGGACTTGGGATCTCAAGGAAGGGATAGGAGGTGTCACGTTGGGAAGTCAGGGGAGAGAGGAAAAAACGTACTTTTAAAAGTTCCACCTTTCCTCCTTCTCTTGGCTCTGACTTGTCGCTGGAAACAAAAAGTTAAGAGTAAGAGGTAAGGACTTACTTCTCTTGCTCCTTTCTCTTGCGAGCTGACATTCATTACCCAAGAATCTTTTGACTTAATTTTAATTAAGATATTCCAAATATTTGACTCTTTAATAGACATTTATTTATTTTACTAATTTTTAAGAATGACAGTTGTTTTCATCTTCATAAACTCAAGGAGGATGTTTTCTGTCGTATCTGCACTTGATGCTATTATCAGAAATCCTCTGCTCCAAAAGGAAACAGAATGGGGATGCAACAATCACACCTGTGTCCCCTCAAAGCCCAAGCTCCGGGCTCTCCTCACAGGCTCTTAGAGATCAGCACCACTCTCCTAATTAGCCCAACAGAAGAGAAGGCTTGGTGGGGGACACCTGACAAGGGAATGGGACTTCAAACCAGTAGTCAGGAGAGACCCTCCTTCAGAGAGTACACAATCTGTTACTAAGCCAATTAGGAATAGGAAGGAATGGTTTGGAACTATACTCTGGAACTCTCTGCCACATGCAGAGAGGTGATGTGTGAGTTTCAGGTAGAAATATTTTTTTCTGACCTCCTTCTGCCTGGTCTGTGCTGCTAGTGTCTGTCTTCTCCACAAACTTCCCATCTCAGCTGCCTTCTCAGCCTACTGAGCTCATTTAGTAATTCAGGGATAGGAACGAGAAACAGCAGCAAAGAATCCCTCCTGTGATCCTGAGTGTCCTTACCTTTTTGAAGTCTGTGTATTTGCAAGGTGTTGGTGAAAATGGTTTCCATGTCATATAGCAGAGGAAGATAAGAAGCAGCCCCCCTGAACTCAGAAGGATCCAGGTGGGGTCTGTAGACAAGAATGCTGAGCCAAAGCCCCGCCATGGCTCAGTATGGCTATTCAAATACGAGAGAACTTTCTCCATGATCAAAATTATAACGCTGCCTGAGGCAACTGACTACTAGGGTGCAAGAACTTGACTATATAACCCTGCCTGAGTCACAGAGGAAGGGGAGTCACAAAGGGGTTCTGAGGGTAGGGAGGGGACTCTCTGAAGAGGTGAGCCAATGCCCCTCCCCCACTCAGAGGACCAGCAGACTCTGTCCATCCTGCTGTTCTACCTGGCTCCGACCTTTTCCTTCAGATCATCTGTTTTTAACCTCAGGAAACCTTTGTTCTACCTTTGATGTAGATGTTATCTTAGTTCCTATTCATCATTAGAGCCCTTGCCTGGCTGGATCATTACAAATTCCAGGGCCTCAAAAGTCTGACCTACAACCTGGGATTTTTTGCCTGCACCTAGCTATAGAAAAACATAAACAGTGCAAGACGTTTAGAACATTCTGTGTAACACAAATGCACTGCGCACACACACACACACACACATCCTTTGGCAAACCAATATTTTCAAATTCAAGAGTCAATCATTTTCCCTTTAGTCCAACATTTCATTTGTTATTTTGACCACACTCCCTGTAATTAACTGAGACACAAACAGCCCCTGCCCTTGACTTCAATTTCATAAGAAATATGTGATTTTCCAAAACTGGTAGGTCACAGTTAAGAGTTGGATCTACTCACTCATGGGAGTATGATCTAGGGTAGAGCCTTGGGGCAGAACCTAGGTATGGGAAGCTTCGCTGATTATCCTTTGGTAAGTAAAGGGTAACAAGTGAAGTAATCACATAAGTGATGTTTCCAAGAATGTCTGGCCATTAAACAAGGTTGAAAAGATCTGCTCTGCAAATGTTTGAAGCAACTGCCTACAGCACGTAACTCAAGTCTGTTCTCAAGTATAAATAATGCCGAAATCCTGCGTCCTATCTCTCTTCCTGCGAGTTGTCCTCTGAACTATCTGCCAGTTGTCCTCTGAACAATCTCCGAAAGTCTCATGACTTTGTGAAACCATGAGGCCTTTGCTTGCTACCATGGCCAGTTCTCTACCTTCGTCACCTTGTGGGGTGGGATCCTCCAGGCCAGCCAGAGTATCCTTCCCACACAGCAACAGAGGCCCCACCTGGAGGACAGATCTGCCAGGAGCTGCCACTTCCTCTCCTCTTTGACATGCAACTTCAGCCAAATTTTTATCTAATGAGTGTTTACTGGTGTGAGGAAAAAGATACAAACACCTGTAGGTTACAGACTCTGCCCTTAAGGAGCTTACAGTGAGGACTCTTAGAGGCAAGTCCTGCACAGTTCAAGAGCTGCACATGAACAGAGGAGAGGTCCAGCCACATCAACATTGGTTAGTTGACAAGCAATTGGGGAACAGATTCGAGTCTCAGGTCGTAAGTATTGGAACACTCAATGCTGTCTACCAAAGCCTCTGTCTCCCCAGCTTTCCAGTAGAAATTAATAATCCCAAAAAAGTTAGTCAAAGATCAGCTTTAAAAAGATGGTCAAAGTTCTCTTTTAACATGTTCTCATTGGCTAGATGTTTTTACATTCATATGTGTGCCTGGAATTAAAATCCACAAAAGGTTTTAATAATTAGGCTTTTTTCCCACAAGTGCTAATAAGATCTCTTTTCCGAACTTGGTAGAAGAGATTTCAACCACATCTTTTTTTTGGTACCCACAACAATCTCCACTGATACCGAGTGGCATTTCTTTGCACTTGCCCTTTTTACACTCACATCAACTGCACATACATAATACATGTGTTAGTCTAATTATGAAACAGTGTCCTTGCAGTGATCTCAGTGAAAGTAAGCAGAGCAGTTATTATTGGGCCCATTTTCTCAAAAAATAGAACCAAAGTTCAGAGAGGGTACATGCTATAGTTTGGATTTTGAGTGTCCCTCACAAGCCTCATGTATCTGTTGTTGGGAGACAGAGCTTGGTTGGAAGAGGTGGATGTTTGGGGTTAGACCTGGAGGGATGGCATCAACTTGTTGAGATTGGTGCTTGCCTAGGGCAGATCTTTCAAGTGTTTGATACTGACTTATGGACCAGGAAATGAGGGAAGGGCACTGACCCTTTTTGATGGGGTAGGGGCAACTGGCAGGTCCCCACTAAGCAAAGAAGGAAGAAGAAACATTGTTGCAGATTTCTCCTGGGAAATCCCATCTGCTTGCTCCTACTTCACGTGGCTTCTGTCTGCAGTGGGACCAGTAGCTGTCCAGCCTCTTTATCCACCATGGACCTCCACCATTGCTGGCTGCCCCATGAATGGACTGTGTGTGAGAGACCTTCTGAAACTGAGCTTCAAAAGTATTTCCTCCTTTATATTATGGATGTTGGTTATTTTGTCACAGCAATGATAAAGAAACTAAGACAGTACATGACTCTTTTTTTTTTAATATATTACACAGTAAGTAGCAGAGCCCTGACTAATAACCCCTGCGTAACTGTTAGTTACTTTTTCATTGCTGTGACTCAATTTCCAACATCCACAAATTTAGGGGAGGAAAGTTTATTTTAGCTCACAGTTTCATAAGGTCACAGTCCACTCAGGGGCGGCCAGCAGTAATGGAAGTACATGGCAGAGGCACAGAGGTGGAGGCAGCTCCTCATGACATCACAAACAGGAAGCCAAGTCAAGGAAAGTTGAGACTAGTCCTCCAAGGAAGGCAGGAAGCAGCTTAAATATCCTTCCAGGTTTCATCCCAGTGATCATCCGCTCCTGGATCCAGGAATGGAAAGTGTGATAAACCCCTACTACATGCCTGTAATTCAATTTACATGTTCATAATCCACCCCTCCACACTAGGCCCCAATCTCCCAACAGTATATGATTCTATAGACAATCCATAACAACCAAAAAAAGAGACTTTGGGGGGACATTTCAGATCCAAACCACAATAATTACCAATGCTTCTGTTTTAAACAACATACGTGATTTTTATTGTTGTTATTGCTCTTGGGATTGAGCCCAGGTTCTTCACACTAAGCTAAATCCTGAGTCATTTCTATTTGAGACAAATTTTCGCCAAGTCCCTAAAGTTCCCAGGGGGGTATAACTTTGCTATCATTCTGCCTTAGCCTCTCAGAGCACTGAGATGACATGCATGTGCCAGTGGGCCTGCCTCACATGTGGTTTCTTAAGATGTATGCCCTCATTCTAAAAGGATTCATGACAAATTTAGGAAATTAAGAAAAGGTACTTGGGGTGAGTATAAGAAAAAGCATCAACAGAGTGGGACCCAGACTTGGCCACCAGTATTGTACAACATGATGCAAACTATAAAAGAAGTCAAATAAGAGACAAGATTTTAGACAAAAGAGCAAGTAATCCTTCTGCCAGAAAGGAAGGAAGGTCCATGAATACTCTTGTCTAAATTTGGGCCTTGCCAGATTTTAAACTTCTTCCTCTTCCTCTTCCTCTTCTCCTAATAGACTACTCTTAGAGGAATTTCTGGTTCACAGCAAAGTTAAGCGGAAAGCACAGACAGTTTCTATAACCTCACAACATGCAAGCACGGCCTGCCCACTGTCAAATCTAAGCGAGAGCGGCACATTTATTACAACTGATGGACCCACACTGACACTTTATTATCATGCCAAGTCCATAGTTTCCATTAAAGGTCACTTTTGGTGCACATTCTGCAAGTAAGTTTTGGCAAACATTTAATCATATATATTCACTGTGGTGGTGTCATAAAGGAGTTTCATTGCCCTAAAAGTCCTCTGTGCTCTACCTGTTCACCCTCCTCTCCCACCCACCACTGAAAACTACTGCATATTCCACCATTTTCACACTCTTGCTTTTTCCAGAATGCCATATAGTTGGAACTGTACAGTGCATGTTCTCTTCAGACTGACTTCTTTCACCTAGTTATATGTATTGAGATTTCCTCCATATTTTTCCTATCTTAACAGCTTATTTCTTTTCAGTAATGAATAATATTCTATTGTTTAGCTATGTCACAGTTTACATATCCATTCACCAATTGGACATTTTGGTTGCTTCTAATTTTGACAATTTTAAAGAAATTTGCTAGAAACTTTCTTCAACAACTCCAAAAAAGCCTCTATGAAGACACAATTCACTTAGAACACAATTCATCCATTTTAAACTTACAACTCAATAGCACTTAAGATAATCACAGTCTTGTGCATCCATTAACACATTCAACTTGCAAACATTTTCAACACCTCAAAAAGAAATCATGCTTTACTGAGCCTTCACCCTTGGATCTGCATCTCCCCACCCTAACCCAGTCCCCACCAACTTTCTGTATCTATCCAGGGGTCAACTCTACACATTTCATACAAATAGAGTCATATATGTTGCTTGGTGTCTGGCTTCATTTACTTGGCATATTGTTTTTCAGGTTCACTGATATTGTACCATGTGTCAATATTTATTTATGGTTAAGTAATATTCCACTGTATAGGTAGACCTCACTTTATCAGTTGATTAGTTGATGAACATTTGAGTTTCTTCTGCTTTCTGACTGTTACAAATAATGCTGTTTAATTACTTGTGTACTTTTGTGAGGACCTTTGTTCATTTCTTGCTTACTCATTTCAAAAAAAGCTTAAAGTGATACATCTCTCGATTTTTTCTTTTGTAGTGTACTGGGGGTTGAACTCAGAATACAGCCTTGACATACATACCCAGATTTTTCTTATTTTTATTTTAAGAGATGGTCTTACTAAGTCATTATGTAGCCCAGGCTCAAACTTACAGTTCTCCTGCCTGTGCATATCAAAGTGTTAGGATTACAGGTGTGCCATACCAACCAAGCATCTCAGAAATTTTTGTAATGTAATCATATTAAAATTAGTATGAATTAGGAGCTTTGGAATCCAATCAAGATGTGTCCATTTGTCCTCAAAATTATTCCTCACGTCAGTTGGAATGAAAGTAACATTCAATGCTCATTTAAAAGCAATGGGCACTTTATGGTCTTGAGGTTCTAAGTAAGTTAAAAGACTTTTTAAGAGGAAGCACAATGTAGGCAGAACACAAGCAAACCCCCAACGTCTACAAAGACACGCGCTCATATGAAAGGATAGGGTGTGTGCCCGAGGAGAAGACAGCAGAAGAAGAGAGACAAGGCAGGTCTTCACAGTTGCCCTGCCAAGCCCAGGACACAATGGGACCCCGCATGCTGAGGACTTTGTAGGAGCAAACTTTGGCAAAATCAATAAGAATCACCCATTTAAGTTTAGTCTGCTACGTAAAACTGAGAAAACAACATGGTCATAGCTTTAAATCACAGAGTTTTGCAGCGACCTGTAATACAGCCAATGACAACTGTTGACACCACAGCGAAAAGTCAGGAAACCACACCTGATATCTCTTCTCTGTGGGACAGCTTGGCACAGAGGGAAGATGAAGGCTTGGGACCACACAAGCTTGCCTCAAATTCTCTCTTTCTCAGTTTTTATCTTGATGGTGAATTAGTATTTCTTAGCTGCAATCTCATCTATAAAGTAAGAACACTATTTTTTCCTCACAAAATAATGAACTGAAGTTGGTGAAGATTTTTGTACATATTAAGCGCCTACCAAACATCAGCTCCATTCCTGCCTTATCCTAAGACAGCTTATCCCCCTGGGGGCATCATTATTGAAATTACTTCTTCATTTTTCTTTTATTCTTTCCTTTTTTTGCAATACTGGAGATTGAACCTGATACCTTCATACTGAGCTACATCTCCAGCCCTCTTTTTATTTTATATTTTGAAACATTAAGTACCTCTGGCTGGACTTGAGACTTCAATCCTCTTACCACAGCCTTCCAGAGTGCTGGGATAACAAGTGTGTGCCATCACACCTGGGTGAAGTACTTTATTTTTTAAAGAACAGTTCTCTGACCTGCTAAAAGGAATTCTGCCACAGGTCAAATGGGCACTGTATGAGCACTTGATAAGCAATCACTTCGTTTAGGTGAAGAAGAGGTGAGCTGTCAAACGCCAAGTGATAGTTCTTTCCCCTGACTCCCTGATGGCGCTCTTGGCAAGGCTCTTCCTGGAGTCCATTCACATTTGTGTCTGTGTTCCATGCTATTTGCTCCTGACCCTCTAGGGCACCACACCATTAGAATAACTTGAGTCATAGAAGAAAACTGAAGTTACAATCAGACTTTATTTTTGCAGAAGGCATGAAGGCATATACTATAACTCCATCAGATTTTCCTAAGACTATTACTACTCCAATTATTTGAGAAGTTAACTTAGGCAAAAATTCAACATTTCAAGGTAGCACTTGCTAAAATTTGGTGCTCAGTGAGCCCTTAGTGCCAGAATATTTGGGGCCAAGAAAAAGAATTCTTACATGTACTTCTAATTTTTGTTAAAATTGTAGACACCCATGAGAGAAAACACACACTCTATCCAAAGAATTAAAATAATAATAATAATAATAATAAGCTTACCTAGGTCTCTGTTTCTTGTCTGAGAAATCAGAAGGTAGACTAGATTGCTGAGTGAGATGCAGGGTTCCACAAGATGACTCTCAGCTCTGATGACAGCAAAGGTCTCCCCTCCTGTCACCATATTAGCCCATCATGGACAGGGACACTGAAACTGCAGGAAAACACTTAATTGCAGAGCTCTCATTACAAAAAGCACCATGTACTCCTTCAGATTGTTTTTAAATGTTGTTTTCTTCATTGCATTTTTACCTCCATTTTGTTTGAAAAGAGAAATGAAAACCTCAATTTGGGAAATTGCTGTGCATGTTTCTTTGCTATAAAGCAGTCCTTGCAAGTTAACCTAAAGCAGTTTCCTTAAAATGTATTTTTAATAAGAAAATTTGATCCCTGAAATATGTCTCAAACTTTTTTTCCTTCAGACCTCTATAGGACTCTGGAGTTTCTATAACTTTGTGCCAAAAGCACAGCAAAGGAATTCGGCTCACTTCAGTAATTATTCCTCTTAGTCTAGTTCAAAGTTGTTTTGCTCCTAATGGCTTAGGAGAGCCATGTGAATACTTTGATTCTAGCAATAAAAGTTCTAATGGGAAAAGTAGGTGAATGCCTATGTAATGTTTAATCTATTAAAACAGCCATACTCAAAGGTTTTGCCATGTGAATACTTTGATTCTAGCAATAAAAGATCTAATTGGAAAAGTAGGTGAATATCTATGACATGTTTAGTCTATCAAAACAGCCATACTCAAAGGTTTTTTAGAGTAAATTCTTACCAGGACTCTGAATAAGGGCAAATCAACGTGGAGGAAAGCATGAGAAAATACAAATGTCAAAGCCAGTTTGGGGACTGCTTTCCTTCTCCTAATTAGACACTATTTTTTTTCCTTCACACGAAAAGAGGGCAAGTTGGGCCCAGCAGCATCCCCAGGATACAGACTTATGCCAACCTTACTAGGATTCTTCTATGAACCAATAGAGAACACATACACACACTCCATACCACGCACACATAAGCCACACACACACACATTATCAATGGAGAGATTCATTAAAAATATTAGGGCAGCCCCCTTCGGGATGCCATTACAGTTAGTGGAAGCTTTCGTCCCTCTGCTTTTTCAAAAATAAAATCATCCAAAGAAGAAGGATGAGGAGAAAAGGAGGAGGAGAAAAGGAGGAGGAGGAATGAAAGAAAGAAAGAAAGGAAAGAAGGAAGGAAGGAAGGAAGGAAGAGGAGGAGGAACAAGAAGAGGATTGTTGGCACACAATTAAGGATGTGAAATTGTCTGTGATCTGCTGCCTACACTCATGAACTAGAGATGCCTGTAGTGTCAATCTCTCAGTGCAGGACAGGAGTAGACAGAAGCTCCACCAACAGGTAGGAAAAAAAAGGTAGAGGGCAAATTCCCCTTTTTTTTACACTTTTATTCTCATCAAGTTCTCAAGGGATTGGATGATGCCAACTAAGTGTTGGGAAGGGTCATCCAGTTTCTTGAGGCCAAAGTCAAAATGCCAATGTCATTTAGAGACACCTAAACGGACAAACCCAGAATTCATGTTTACCAAATGCCTAGGCACCCTATGATCAAGTCAAGCTCACACTTAAAAGCAACCATCACACCAAGGCTTTGTAGTACATACATGCATGAGACTATCATTTTTCAAAATATCCAGGGTAAGTGATCACTTTGCCTCCACTTACCCACTGTGGACTGCTATGTGTGTGAAGTACAACAAAAACGAACTCCTAGAAAAATGACACACATAATGCAAAGGCATATAAAATAGAAGACTCAACTTTCTTATTATTAGACTGAATCTCTGCCCATTTGCAAACTTCTCCACAAGCTGCTTCTCACTGTCAGTTATCTTTCCAAAATAGAGATCCAGGGATGCTGTTCTTGTTATGAAAACTTCAACTTTTCAGTGCCCTAGACAGTCCAGGATTCTCAAACTGTCATTCCCCAACGGCCCCTTTCTATTTTGTCACCCATTTTTTTCTTTGCTAGACTACACTGTTTTCCTAAGACCTCTCCCCAGGGATTCTCCAGTAAGGTAGCCAAATTCTTATACAGCCCATCAGGGAACCCACAAGCACAAAAACAGAACTTCTCAGGATTTACACTAAGAATGAACACAGCATTTCTTCTGTCACTTTCTGTAGGTTAGAAAATGTCATGGCCCCAACACAAGGTCAAAGGAAGAGGATGACACAAAGGCAAATAAGAAATCTGGACCATTGACCTCAACTGGGTCTCAGTTGTAGCTGTAATACCAATGTGGCTACCATAATCTTCTTTCACACTAGCACCACCAACATTGGCAACATCACAGGTTAGTGTTTCTGCTGTTGTCTGTACTTATGTCTAGTTCTTCTCTCATGATTGTTTCTCTACCTTCTCTTACCATTTTTCAGGTTTTGGGCATCATAACTGGTCTTCGTCATTCAGTCACAAAGAGAGGATTCCTCTTTTCAGATCAGTGAACTGACTATTCACATCTTGTCAATTCTGTTCTTCAGGTCATTAGTCTTTTCAGCTAACATTCCTTGGATTTGCTGTTCGGTTTGTTTTGTTCTGCATTTATATCTGGAGGTCTAGCTAAAGGATTTCAGTGGAGAGCACCTTATGTGAATACTCTCAAATGCATTGCCATAAGTGAAATCTAGAATTGTTTTATTTGCAAGAAGATCAGATGCTCAGCTCAGTGGGTGATAAGACAAATCTATGTTTACCCTGCTGCACATGGTTTAAATAACCTTAGCAGTCACTGACAAGGGCTGAGCAGGAGGAGTGAGTGACCTGTCGGAATCAGGTAACTCTGGCGCTTCAGTACCCGACTACATCAGATTGCACCTTATACATGACTAACTCAAGAGCCAGACTGAATGTCCACGAATCATCCAAACTGTCTGAATATTGTTTTCTCTGGTCCAAAGACTTTCCAATTTTCTATTTTTTAAAATATTTGTATGATATACATTAGATGTCACACACACACACACACACACACCTTATTGTTTCTGTTTCTCACTGGAACCTTAAAACAACTCTTATAATGATTTATTTAAAATCAAATTGAAAATCCATTAATCTAACCAGATTCTGATGTTCTCAAAAAAAAAAGATATATAAGTGTATCCAAAAAATTCAAAATGAAAAATATCAGTAAGGAGATGAAACTAATCAAACTACTTATCTTAATATATTATGAAGTCTTAATAATTAAAATAAGGCATTTTTGGTGTTTTGAAATGAGTTTCCACTATTTTCTGGGCTGGGCTCGATTGTTATAGGTTGACAGATTTTTATTTTTATTTTTTTCCTGTTCATGACTTTTCAGGTCAGGACAATTAATCTTCCTAAGTTTGTTTCTAGCGACACATTTCCTGTCACAGGGGTTTGTGATTCTATCTCTTGCCAATCTCAATCATTTTGGCACAAACCTTGCTGAAGTACATTATGCATATACCTTTTATACTCAGTCCTTTTTAATTATTTTCTTTAAATCAACTCTGTTTTACCTCAATAAATTTGCCTTTGTTCTAATCAAAACTTCTAGTATAATCTGAACTTCATATAAACAAAATTAAACATACATAATAGAAAAATTAAGGCATCACTCTGTCTGCCACTGAGAAAAAATTACCCAAGATGACAGTGATGACTAATTTCATGTGTCACTTTGACAGCAAAAAGGTTCCCAATTGTTTAGTCAAACACCAGCAGGCCTAAATATTGCTGCCAAGGTGGTTTTTAGAAGTGATTACCACTTAAGCTTACTCTCCAGAGGGTGGGCGGGGCTCACCTGAGTAGATGAGGGACTTAAAAGATTTGGCTCCCCACAAGCAGAAAGCATTCCCTCCAGACTATCCCAAATTTCAAGACTGCAATATCAGCCTGCTACCCGCACTGTGGACTTCAAACTTGCCAGCTTCTATGATCACATCAGCTAATTCCTTAAATGTCATGATCTGAATGCTAAAACTCCCCTTCACCTGGCTCTTCCATTTTTCTTTTGAATTAATTTCCTTTGACTTTACCAGCTCACTGTGTCTTCCTTATTCAGTTTGGTCCCTACAGATTTGTCTGCGTTTGCACTCTACAAATGTTGAGAACACCTTTGTGTGTCTGGCCTCCCTATTTTGCCTCCAAGAACTAGATCTTTTACCATAGGAGAAGTGAAAGAGATTAAGAGGTAGAACAAGATACTCATGGTTAAAAAGACATGAAGCCAGCTTTGAAAGGGAAGGTTTCACCCCACATTCCAGTTCTAAGCTACCTGGGACTTTTTAAGGATTCTGAAACTCTGGCTGAATGAATGCAGGAGTCCATTAGTGATGTCTGACAGTAGAGGCACAGTAAGGATCTGTGTGGAATCTGACACTTCTGACTTGGATATTTAGGAAACTAGATAAGTTTTTTTTTTTTTGATGTTTAATTTCTGGTTTGTTTGTTTGTTTGTTTGTTTTCAGAGTCCTTTCCGAAGCCTACTCAAGTAAGGTCTATATTTCAAAAACAAATTTACATTCCAGTCATTAATCAGATGTACATATGTAGGAAAAGTCAATTTAAAAGCTTTCAAATAAAGCATTCAAAAGAAACAGTTCAGAGAATGAACAAAATTTGTCTCCCAAGTACCTCTTTTGTTCACGTAACACGAAATGCAACTAGAATCTACCTGCTGTGATGAGCGAGTGTGGTATAGGAACATCCCAAGTCTGCTGGCCACTCTTTGGCCATGCTGCCTGGCTCCTAGACTGGGCATACTTACACTTTATATATGCACACTTCATATCCCGTGACTTCTGGGAGGTCACAAGACATGAAAGTTTTCTTGGGATGACAAGAGTGACACAAATGAGGTCACAGAGAAATTGCCTGGTGAGCTCCTAAAAACCAGTTTACTGGAAAAGTTGTCAAACAAATTTGGCCTATGGTTTTCAAACCCTTGACTGAGACTCTATAAGATACATCATGGGATCTGAGATGAGCATTCCTCAGAGGAAGAGGTAACCAAGAACAGATTAGTATTTGGTGTGCTGGCTTGATTCTTATCCCCATGTGGCAATTTTTTCAATACATTAAAACTCCAAGTAAGTGCTATGGCAGCTCTTACGCATATGTGAGGAAACAAAGCAGTTTCACTTGCTAATAAAATGGCTTATTAATTTTTTAGTTCCAATTTTCTAGAATTACTAATTGATTCAGTGAGGCACTATTGCCATGTTTGAAAATGATATAGAAATCCACAGTTCAGACTTGAGAAAGTCATAGAAGAAAAACAAAGTCATAGATCGTTTCCAGTGGAATGTGCCCTTGTCATTCAGAGTTCTTACTTTTTCAAATCATCACATGATATTTTGGAAAAATGACTCAATCAAAAATCTCAACAAGGGCATTTCTTCTCATTCATCTAGCAATTTATTCAGCAGTGATACAAGGAACCCTGAAAATTTTTATTAAGTACAGAAATCACTACTATCTCTTTTGGTTTGTTGTTGCTGTTGTTTTTGGTGGGGTGATTGATCCAAAGCCTCACTCACACCTTCTAAGCATATCCTCTACTGCTAAGGCAGACTGCAACCTCAGAAACTCCTGTTTTCATATTAACAACACTGTCGCTCCAACATCCTGGACTTAAAGAAAGAGCTTACTTCCAAGAAGTTGCCTTGGAAAGTTCATTAGCGCCCAAGGGCTTTGGGTGGACAGCATTACTTGCCTCACAGAACAGGGCAATTCCGCTCCTGACGATCATCACTTTTCCTTGTGTTAACTTTCACAGTGTCCTGGAGGTTGGAGAGAAAAGTACTCTTTGGTTTACTTTGAAACCAAAGTCTACACAGATTCAGGAAGAATCAACAGCACAGTCACTGCTCTGAGGATGTGGGAGCTTGGCAGCCTCACACTAATGTCACCTCCATGCCTCTGCTCTGACCTGAGCATAGACATCTTTCTAAATAATTGGAACTCAATAAAACAGCCAAGATTTGTGTTTGATAAACTTAACATACTTTTTTTACATTCTACGTTATTAATATTTGAAAGGAGGGCTTTTACAAACCAAATGACTTTAAGATCTTACCAACAAGTCTACAATAATAAAACTTCAAACATCGTGTGTGATAAAATAAGATTTTGAGCAAAGGAAACAGGTCCTCTCAAACTAACTCTGGCAGTTACATTCCCAAATACCTGAGCCAGTCCTCGTCAGTTCTGCACAAAGAGCTATTCCCTCCACCACAGATATTCCTCACTATTTTAACACAAAATGGAATCCAATGGATAAACTATCCAGTGGATTTGATTAACTCGATTTCATTCCAGGTGTCTTTACCTAAAGCCTCACTCTCAAGAATCTGAAGTAAAACAAGCAACACAGGCCTCTTGGTCACTCATTCTACTTACTATCGAGGGTTAACTGCTGGAAACGCCAAAGAATATAAGACTTATTTTCTGTCTCAAAGATACTTTCAAGGTCTAAATGAAAGTGATTAATTAAAAAATTAATAGAACATCCACTAAAATAACTCAACAATCCATTGTTTTCCCCTACACTTAGGACACAGGCAAACTTCCTAAAAGGGCCCAGGAGAACCTATACACTCTTGGACGCTTTTCTCTAACCATGAGTCTTTTTTGCTCTGTTCCAGATACACATTCTGTCTTCCAGGTGCTTGTCTTTCTCCCTCCCACTCTATGGTCTTTGAGTAGCTGTTTTTCTGGGTCTGGAAGGCCCTTCCTTCCCCTCTTGCCCTGTATAATTCCTTTCCATCAGCAGGACTCCGTCCCACTGTCATCACCCCTACTGCCTTTCACTGCCCCCATATGCCTGCCACTCTTGGCACTTTTCTACAGAAGTAAATATTTATTCATTATACAATAGTTTTAAGAATGTTTCTCCCAGTTATATGCTAAGTTTCTAATAAGGATCTAATAAATATTTATCTAAATAAATTGACCAATTTCTTAACAATTATTTAAAGTTAAATTCATATCTTTTTTATTTTGGGGGATCATTTAATAAAGTTATTCAAAAACCATTCTATGCAGAATGTGGAATACAAGGAAGTACAGAGGTTTAAAATTTTCAATAGAACAAGGAAGAGCAACTAATTTGGTCCCATCGTGGCCCAGGGTGTGTGGAAGGAAGTTCACCTAAGATAGCATGGAAATTGCTAAATGAGGTCAAATGATGATGGCACGTCAAATGTGAGGTAAGAACATAAAACCCACCTGGGACTGACTACAATTAAATGGGAAGTATAGAGCAGAAGTTTGGGAAAGTATCAAGAAAGAGAGAAATACCTTTCAGGTAAGGATAGGGGTTAAGTTGGGCACCAGCGATCCCAAGTCTCTGATGCCTCTTTTCAAAATCTGACCTCATAGGGGCTGGGGCATAGCTCACTGATTAAAGTATTTGCCTTACATGCACAAGGCCCTGTGTTCAAATTCCCAGAATCGTATAAAACTTAGCTGAGTATGGTGGCACACATCTGTAATCCTAGAACTCAGTAGGCTGAAATAGGAGAATTTCCAGGAGTTTGAAACCAATCCAACAGCAAAGTGACTTTAGAACTAGCCTAGACTACAGAACAAGACTCTGAAAAAAAAAATCATACTACTTCATAGATTCATGCTTTCCTCAACTTCTTAATACAACAACCACATGCCTGTTTAACATACATATTTCAGGACATAATTTATGCTCATTGAGTCAGGAACCCCAAAAGAGAAGGCTGGATATCTGTATGCTTCCTAACACTACAGCTGGTTCTTATATCAGACTTAATGAATCTTGAGAAATATTCTCAAAGGGAACCCCATATACTTCAGGTAAGACACATCATCCTTTCCCCCTGTGTTTTCTGCTCACCTGTCAGGATTAAGGACTGCCCAAGAAAACATCAGCTTCCATCAACAACAAAAATAACAACCTTTAGTTCCAATAAAACAATAAAATATGGCTGGGATACCTAGAGAAAGTACAGTGTAGTCAGTATATCATTGGAAGAATTCTGCACACAGCTGGCAGAATATGCCAGGTAATTATGCTCCAAAGGTAGAGGAACTGTGGAAGAGAAAGAAAGCCCATGGAATTTCCTCTATCCGCTATGGGTCATTTTTCTATGTCTCCAATTGTACTTGCTTCTCTCAGATTGATGATAAATCAAATCACCAGTTGAGGTTCTGGGAGGAAAAAAACCCTGAAATTCCTTCAACACTTAGTTGTTTGGCTTTTCACTGACGGAGAATGAACAAAGGAAATAAACTACAGAACACGAACCCATCTGACTCATCACATCTCTGCGTGCAGGGGAAAGGGTGACAATGATCTTTTCTGTGCTACTGAGATAAGGAGAGCTTGGGTGGCCATACTGTAACACGGGGATAACAACCCTTCACTTAGCCTGCACATTTCCTGTGACCATCTGGGTCAGTGCGTCACCATTCATGACCTCAGATATAGATGGGAACGTGGTAATGCAAGCCTGGAAAAAAAAAACATTTCTAATGGAAGTTTATACCATTCTTGGAAATCCAGCTATATACTTGCCTCCAATTACATATTTCATTTAAAAACAATGCAGTGGAATCCCCATAATTTCCCTCATAGTTGAGAGATCACTAATTTCGTATCTTTGCTCCTCAGTTTCCTCAACTGTGATTCATTACAAATGTTTTTGCTTGTTTGTTTGTAGTCCGGGCTGATCCTGAACTCCCTATCTACCCCATGTTGGTCTCAAACCCACAGCAAAAATGTTTATCTTTTTAGCCTATTTCAGATAAAACTCTAATAAAGAAAAGATGTTTTAAAAGTTTGATTTACAGGATATCAAAATTATTTCCTTGGCATCAAAGCATACTTAAATAGAAGGCTTAAGTTCCAGCAGAAAAGTAAGTACAATCTGGATTTTTTTTTCTCAATCATTTTTTTCGGCACTAGTGATTGAACACAGGGCCTTTGTTCTGAACTACATTCCCAGTCCCTTTTCACTATGTGCCTGAGACAATTTCTCACTAAGTCGCTACATTGCCTAGGCCAGGCTCAAACTTGCAGTTCCACAGACTCAGCCTCCCAAAGTGCTGGAAATATAAACCGAGCCACATGATTTGGCTCCTTGATTTTTAAATCAGATTCACTCAGATTAAATTTACAAAAAGCACCCTCTTTGAGGGAAAAACAAATTGTTGTGTGGGGCAAGTTTTACTGAGAGTAGAATAGCTGATAGGCACATACTACTATGGTTATTTTTCTCTCTTTCTTAATGACATTTGAATGTCAAATAAAATACTTGTCATAAAACATCACTTGTTTTCCAAAATGTAACAAGGTTTTAGGAAAGGAAGGTAATGAAAAACTGGATATGAGAAAGATTCATTCCTGGTGTTACTGAACCGTACACAAACCTCTAAAAAATACTGGAAATTATAATTATTAGGTTATGTACATGTATTTATGTAAGAATTCCAGGAAGTGCTGAGCACCATTTTCTAAACAGCCATCTCTGCATTTTTCTGATGCTATATCCACTCATAAAAGATATCCATGGGCCTTTTCAAGTATTTTGTCCATTGGTCTACAGCATAATTTTCAAAGTGTATCTGCAATTGACAATGGAAATTACATGGAAATATGAAGCAAGAGAGTAGTATCCAACTATCATGCACATATGGACACTTGATTTATGACAAAAATGAAGCTACAAGCAAAGGGAAAACAACAGTCATTATAACAAGTGGTGCTGAAACAATCAGATATCCACACGGCGAAAAGCAATGTTGACATGACCTATACTAAGTAATTCACACTGTGTATATGGTATCTCAACATAGAGCAGTGTTTCTCCAGGCATGGGCCATGTAACACTTGGATCCAAGTCACCTGAGTGATGGTTAAAGATACAGATTCCTAAGTCCTCCAAAAGAAACTTGCAAACAGGACACAACAAATCATTAAAAAGATCATACACCATGGCCACATGGGCTTCATCCCAGGGATGCAGGGATGGTTTAAAAATCAATAAACATAATATATCCTGTAAATAGACGTAAGGACAAAAAAAACTTATGATCAACTTAGTAGACACAGAAAAAGCCTCCAACAAAATCTAACATTCATTCACGATCCTCCATTTGTATATAAGCTATACACCATGGTTACATTGAGGTTGAAAATTCTGTACACGTACACTTCAGATTTCCTTCCTCTCACCCTTTTTCACTGTTCATCCCCCTCTTTCATGCCCCCCCCCCCGATTTCCAACACCTTACCCTTGGACTTTGTTTATTTATATTCTGAGTTATTCAGAGAAACCACGTAATTTTTAACTCTTTGAGTCTGACTCACTCCACTAAGCATAACAGTCTGAAGATGTATCCATATTCATGATTTTTAAAAAGTAACAAAAGTAGATATAAAAGAATTTTACCTCAAATTGATACAGGTCATTTATGGCAAACCCACAGCCAACAATATACTAAATGAGGAAAAACTGAAAGCATTTTCTCTAAATTCAAACACAAGGGTGACTTCTCGCACTACTCCTGTTTAATACAGTACACAGAACTTTAGCAAGAGCAGTAAGGCCGGAGAGAAATAAAAGGTATGCGAAATTCATCACGCAGACCCTTTCATTCAAAAGAACTCAGCTCTTGTTCTCGGCCTGAAATTACTGTCCTCACCCTCACCAGTTTCATCCTTTAGGACTGACTTTATGAACCACCCCTCTGGGGAGACTTTCCTGGGGGAACCACCTCCATTTCAGCCTTTGACAAGCTTGGCTGATGTGTTCCTTTTCGGTACTGATGCCCATGGCTGTCTCCACCTCCATGCTATTTTCCAGTTATCTGTTTCTATGTACTACCTTTGGGATGGGCTCCTTTAGACCAAAGCTACATACCAAGTATCACTGTGTGGTAGGTGCCATTCCTGTCTACTCAGGTCCTCTGTGTCATTCTAGTATTCTCATCCCCCAAGTAGCATGGTATTGGCTGCTAGTGGCTCCACCTGAAGTCCCCTCAGAGCACTCATCCTTGCCTTACAGGAAACACCAGGTCTGGGAAAGGCTAGGGAGTTTATAGAGCTTCCTCTCAACGCCATGCCCACGGGTGGTCCACAGCTCTGCTGACAGTCAGCAGAGGCATCAGCCTGGCTCCCTGCTGATGGGGAGAATAAACTGAGTAGTACAGTTCCATGTCCACAGGGCTCCCGGAAATCGCATCATCACCTGCCCTCTTCTCTCTCCCTCTTACATTTACATTTCCCTTATCCTGTCACTTGTCTAAGATTACCATTTCACTGTCTGACCCTAGGGGCCATGTGTGCCATCAGTCACCCTAAACTCCAGCAGTGTTCATACATGGGAGAAGTTCCCTAGTCAACACAAATGGATGCATGAGTTTTCAGAAGGTGTGCAAGCAAGCATCAGTGACTTTACCAGGACTTAACAAAGGCCAAACTGATAATAAGAGGAAGTTTGGTCTCTGATAAACTACAGACCTGTGCACAAGAAAAAAAAATAGGGGTGTGTGTGTGTGTGTGTGTGTGTGTGTGTGTGTTAAAAGAGGAGCACAACACAGTGGGGTTGCTCACGAAAAGGAGGGAAATGAGAGTTGAGGAGCAATGTGGCTGGGTGCCCAGCACTATGTAAGTGACTTTTATACTCCAACAGACAAACGTGATATTAAACCCGCAAAACTAGAACAGGTTTCTTTCAATTTGACCGCCCTTTGAGCTGGGGACAAGATGCGTTCACAAGCGCAGATGTCTTAGTTATTTTTCCATTGCAGTGACTCAATACCTGACACCCACAAACTTAGGAAAGGAAAGGTTTATTTTAGCTCACCGTCTCGAAGGTCACGGTCCATTCAGGGGCGGCCGGCAACAATCGAAGTGCATGGCAGAGAGAGGTGGAGGCAGCTTCCCCGGACACACAGGAAGACAAGCTGAGGCTGTTGAGACTAGTCCCAGTCCTCCAGGAAGGCAGGTGCAGCTTATGTAACCTTTCAGGTCTCCGCCCAGTAACCACTCCCTCCTGCATCCAGGTGTGGCCACTACACACCGTTAATCCTAACTTAACTGCATTCCATCCCTCCAGACCAGACCCCTATCCACCAACATCACACGGTTCCATTAAAATACATGAGACTTTCGAGGGACACTCCAGATCCTAACCCCAACAGCAGATTACGACAAGGTTGGGTCAAATAAATTTTGGTGAGCAATCGTCTGCTTATGAAATGGCTGCCTTTGAAGGGCTAACACCCCGTAATTGTACCCTGGAGATAGTAAGAGCCCAGTCCTGGAAGCCAACCTTTGACAAGCTATAAAAATGAGCGAAGATTTCATGCCACCAAATTCTGTCATAGAGGAAGTTCTTTGCAGTTTAAGCAGCGCCGCAACCTTTACAGCAGCGTTGGAACTGAGCAGATGGTGGGGAGGGCTTAATTCACTGGTGAAATTTCAGCTGCAAAAGGCAATTCCTAGAATGACAATTCAGAATCTTATTTCTCTAACACTTACCACATTGGCAGAGGGTTAGTGCATCTTTTCAGGACATCAAGAAAGAAGCAGTGCATCAGAATAAGAAATTCCATGTTTGGTTAGGTTATGCAGAGGCAAACACCACCAAGCCCAACTCCCCTCTTGTGTTTGCTGTTCCCAAGGCAAAGGGCCACACTTGTTTGTAAATTAAAGTGTGAAACGTGTACGCGCGTGCGCGCGCGTGCGTGCGTGCGTGCGTGCGTGTGTGTGTGTGTGTGTGTGTGTGTGTGTGTGTGTGTGATGGGCCTCTACCACACAGAGCAACTGCAGTGTCCTCTAAGCTGCTCCAAGCCTGGCTGGCAAAAAGGACCCCTCTAGGTTACAGCGATATATCACAAAGACATAACAAGGTTGAAGAAAGAAGCTAATCTGGCCTCGAATCCTGCCACTAAGGCTAAACAACCGTGTGATATTTAACAAATGACTTCTCCTTTCTGAGCCTTCTTCTCCAAACATAAAGCTGCAGGGGCGGGGGCAGGAGCTCCAGTAACCTCGAAGGACGTGTGGGAACCCAGGGTGACGGTGTACACGAGCATAACTGGCGAACAGTCCACCTCAAACTGGCATCCATTTTTCTTCATTTCTATTCTGCCTCACTTAGCAGAAGTTCGCCAAAATAGCTATCCTATTTCAAACTGCTTCAGCTTTGGTATGTTCATAATTTTTCCTTTATCATCAAACAACCTTCATCATAATGGTTTATTTTCCTTGAAATTACAGAGCCCTTATTTTCTGTAAATAAGACAGAATGGTTTGGCTTTGGGGATTTTTGTTTTGATACACACACATACACATGAGAAACAGTAAATACAGAGCTGCTCCTGACTTACCTACTGGTTCTCCTCAGGGTAATGCCTTGATAAACTCACTGCAAGCTGCAATTACAGTAACTCCAAAATGCACTGAGTACACCTAACCACTAAATGCCACAACGAAGACTCTCCTACCTCACATGTGCTCCTAACAACTCCTCCAGTCTACAGCTATATGAGAGCATCTAATATGCAGCCTATTCAATAAATATCAAATGTGTCATGTAATTTACTGAATATTGTACTGAAAATGAAAACCAGAATGAATGTATAGGTATGCTCTCACATCATCACAAAGCAAAATAAAATATAAGTTGAGTCATTTTAAGTCAACGGCCATCTGTGTTCAATATTCTGAAACTTTTAAAATCATCATCTCTTAATGAGTCTTGTTTGTTTTCATTACTCAAGCACGCAAAGGCCTTTCTTTCTGAGATAAATTCCATGACAAGTAATACAAAAGCTACTCATCTGATTTAAGTAACTATGAGTATTTCTGGCTCCTTTAAGAAAGACATAATCTGTAGGATTTATCTCTAGTTAAACTTTTTCTGAAGTTCTCTCAGGTCTGCTTGCCTCTGTGTGTTGGGATTTACTTGGGCTGGCCTCATAAAATGATTGGCAGCAGCTTTCCTGGTGGTTTCTCACTCACATCCGTCTGCAGGTTGAAGGCCAAGAAGCACAGGACAATAATCCTAAGCTTGATCCTGATTGGACCACCCCTACCCCTGTCTAATTTATGCAGCTAGGGAAAATGCCACTCCTTGATTGACTTAAATCGATGCAGATCAATTACTATGACAAGGAAGTTGAATCATTCTAAGTGGTAAAAGCAATAGGGCGCAGACTCTCCTGCAGTTCTGAAGTGCTGAAGATAAGGTGCACACCCTAAGCATCATTATTCTCAGTCAACGGGCCTGGAAGAGACATTAGAGAAACAACTTCAGTGCCTGCTATGATTTAAAAAAAAGAAAGTTTCAGCAAATTAGTACAGTATTGTACAGTATTAAATACTGTACTAATTTTGAAATTAACACATATTTTACTTCATTAGATTTATTCCAAATGAAATATCACACTTTAGCGCCCAAGGGCAACCACAGACTGAGAGTCAACTAAGCTAATGCAGGCACGACATTAGCAAGAATTTGGGTCAACTAGGTTGAAGGTCTTGTTTCTTGCTTCTCTCTCATCCTCTCTCCTTCAATTCATTTTTCTTTCCCGCAGCTTTTCGAGATTGCTCTTGGTCTCCTAGAGCCATAAAGAGGATTCTAGGCTTCTGTGTGACTCGGAGATCACTTGTCAGAACAGGAGGCTGATGTCTTATTCTTAATCTCTGGATAGTTACCAAGGTCCACAGTCTCAGAGATTAACAAGGGTAGTAGAGGAAAGAAAAGAACGTAAGAATAGACAGGCTATGTTTACACTGCTGGATTCTAGCTTAGGGTCACAAATAAATTTGGAAGAGTGGACAGCTGAAAACAACCTTTACATTAGCTTCAATATGTTGTTCATGTACTTTCAGCGTACTCTCTGTGAACATGCCTAAAAATTGAGTCAGGTCCATATGCAACTTAGTGCTCCATGGGATCAGCTTAGGGAAGTTAAATGAAGACACAGTTTATAAAGATTTAGATGGAGCTAAGTGACACTGCAGAGATATCTGGGGAAGCACCAGTAGGGAGCCCTGAGCACCCCTAGATCTTCACAGTTTAGGAATGGCATCTGCCTTGGCCAAGAGAAGGATGGGGTGAGTTTCTCCTTCTTGTGCTTTGGACATTTCCAGAAAAAGAAGCTCAGGAAGAGCGGGGCTCAGAGCAGGATGGAGACATGCAGGAAGCCCCCTGGAATTGGCACGTAGTGAGCATTTAGCATGTATATCACATTTTAAATTTCAGTATTCTAGTAAAAGCCATTGTAATTGATATTTATGACAGTAAAATTAAAACTAGTATAATTTTATAGACTAAAGTAGAATTCCTCCCACTGAGTTACTTGGCAAACATTTCAGCTGCATGGCTGAAGCCGGGAGAGGCCTGGTCATAAGGCCTGGAAGCTTGCAGACTGAGGACTGAAGGTCATCCCATTCAGTCACAGTGCTGGAATCACAGCCAGAGTCTGCTGGCAGGCCCAAAGAGGAGAACTGGAAGCACATTGTGAGCTCTCTCGGGAGATAGACTGTCTACAAAACACACTCCAAGAAAGCCAAGAACTGTCTTTGCCAGTCGAACTGGCAACAGGGGAGGAAGGAAAGATTGCTCTCCTCCTGAGAGACCTGAACCCAATGAGACTGGGTTTCAGAAGCAGTGGTCACACATCCACATCCCCACAGCACAGGTGAGAGAGGAGCGAGGCTATGCGAGTGTGGCATACACCAAGGGAGGGGAGCATAAGCACTTTGGGACACAGGGCCATCCTACCCCCCTGCCAACTGCATAGGAGTGGCAGGAAATACGTCAGAGTGAAACACGTTTTCAGACAGGAACACAGAAAAAGGGGGGAACTGGCTAGACCTTCCCCTTCAGTTGGCAGGACCCAAGGTCTCTGAGATATGGAGACTTCCCATCCAAACAGCAGAAGGGCAAGTTTTCTTTTGGACTTCAGGTTCACTTCAATGGTTTTCACTGGGCATAATGAACGTGTATTTTTCCTGTTATTTATTTACGGGGTGCTTAGGTTTTTTTTTTTCTACATTTTCATTATTTCTTTTCCCATCTTTCTGTTTCTGCTATTTGTTAGTTTCTGCATTTATTTCTCTCTCAAGTAGCTCTTTATTCTCTATTTGAAAAGCCTTTCTATAGATTCTGGTGACATAATCTCTCTATTCCACTTACAACTTTCCCTGTTACTTCTTAACTATTGTTTCTCTCGCTTGAGTTTCTCTGTTTTGTTCAGATCTGGGGCTGAAGCTCTGACATGCTTTTCTCTGTCCCACAAATACTCTTTTCTATCACACTGCCAAAGCAACCCTTAGTCTCAATCTGTTCTCTCCCTATCCCCATCATTCTTATAAATAGCATTACTAAGCATTGATAACTCACGAGCATGCATTTGTATATGTTGGGAAGCAATATTTGCACTAGTTAGCTCGGCATAGATCATTAAAGCAGATATTTCTTTATACTACTAACAATAATTTAGTACCACCTTTAACAAATTCGTCTAATATATTACCAGATAATCTGTATATAAACATTCAATAGTAGTATATTTATCACATATCCAATGTTAAGAGCAGAATGCTTATATGAGTAGAAGTCTTGTTATCATGTGTCTATAGTTAGTATATATTAAGTTTAACTATTGGTTTGAATAGTCATACAACTGTGAAAGAGGGAAGAGTAGGTGGAGGCTTCTAAGGGTTGATAAGTTCTAGTGGTTTTATTTTGCCTAGTTAAGTAATATAGAGGACTATTGTGGTTAAGATCTGGAGTGTCCCCCAAAAGCCTCATGTATTTTAATGTTATGGATTGTCTATGGAGCCATGTAATGTTGGTGGATTGGGGTCGGGCCTGGAGGGGTGGATTGCAGTTGTTGGGAGTGTGAGTTAAGACTAAAGGCATGTGACTTCAAACTAAAGGTGTGTAGTGGGCACACCTTCTACACCCAGATGCAGGAGAAACTAAGACTGTGACTTGGACTAGTCTCGATGAGTCTCACTTGCCTGTCTGTGTGTGATGTCCTGAGAAGCTGCCTCCATCTCTCTCTCTGCCATGTACTTCAATTGCTGCCAGCCGCTCCTGAATGGACTGTGACCATCTCAAACTGTAAACTAAAATAAACCCTTCCTTTCCTAAATTTGTGCATGTCAGGTACTGAGTCACAGCTATGAAAGAGTAACTAAGACAAGGACTATTTTATTAGTGATAGTGATACAGTACTAATATTTGTGGAACATTTTGATATTAGATTTATTTAGACAGAAACATTGGTGATGGGGCTGAAGGAATAATTCAGCAGTTAAAGTGCTTGTCTATCAAAAGCTATGCAAGTGCTAAGTACCCAAGTTCAATTTCCCAGCACCACATAAACTGGGCATGGGGGGGCACGCCTGTAGTCCCAGCACTCATGAGGCTGAGGCAAGCAAATTGTCCTGAGTCCAAGGCCAGTCTGGACTACAAAGTGAGTTCAGAACCAGCCTGGGCTATAGAGTGAGACCTTGCTTCAGAAAAAAAAAAAAGGAACATTGATGTTGTAAACTTTCAATGTTAAGGATAGAATAGTTGTACTAAGCTGGTTAGCAGGCTCTGTCAATCATCTGTTAGTCTTAGACTATAATGTTATTATAAATCTTTAGTTAAATTGTAAATGACAGCATAGACACTGATCTTGATTTCCAATATATGCCAACAATATCTTGTCTGTAAATCACACACAGTTCTATAATCTGTTTCTCTTTCCCCCCAAAGTGGAGGACATTAGGTAGCCAGAAGAAAGTTTGTCTTTGAAAAGACTCCCAAAATTATTAGTTGGGTGAAAAAGACAAAAATATTAAAATCTGAATAAAATCTGTATTAGAGACAAAGCTCATCAACACTACCTGATCTATAGTAACAGAGCCATGTGAAAATGAGGCAACAAATCACCTGGAAAAATTCCCAGTTCCCCAGAACCTGATCTCTGGGGCCTTAAAGTAGCAGAACCTACAGGACAAGAAGTCAAAAACCAAATAGACCTATTGGCCAAAGAGATCAAATAAGATATGCTTAAAAAGTACAAAAGATGCTCCAAGTTCAAAGAGGATTTAGTCAAAGAAACAACAGTTTTACAACAGTCTTAGTAGATAAAAAGTTTAAGGATATAAATGGGTCACAAATAAAGAGATAAATGAGGCAATATAAGTAGTAGACTGGGGTTCCAAGCTGAATTCCAGGATATGAAAAGCTCATGTAAAAACATGAGAAATCGGTTCAAGTATTTTGAGGATAGGCTGTCAGATCTTGAAGATGTGGTTGACAAACTGGACCACATGGTTAGTGATAACTGAAAAACAGGCATGAAAGAGACTGGATGCAACAGCTGATGGATAACTCGTAAGGAAATAACTTTAGAATTACAGGAGTGTAAGAGAAAATGGAAGACAGTATGAAAGGTATAGTGGACATGCTCAATGAAATTGTAGAAGACAATTTCCCAAATCTAAAAAAAGAAATTAACATTGAGCTACTAAAGGCATATAGAACACTGAATAACAGGAAAAGATCTCTCTACAATATATCATAATCAAACCCTAGACACTCAACACAAATGTTGCAAGAGAAAAAGAGTAAGTAACCTACAAAGATAAACCCATTTTATAAGTCTGAATAACTGTAAACTTCTCCCACAAACTATAATAGCAAGGAGGAAATGATGGAGAGACACCACTCACGTACTAAGAGAACATAATGCCAATCCAGACTTTTATATACAGCAAAATTAGTCTTCAAAATAGAGGGAGGAGCTGGAGAAATAGCAGTCATTAAAACACTTGCCTTGCAAGCACAAGGTCCTGAGTTCAATTCCCGAGCACCACATAAAGCTGGAAGTGGTGGCACACACCTGTAATCCCAGGACTGGGGAGGCTGAGGCAGGTAGATTGTTTTAATTCCAGGGTCAGGCTGGGCTATACAAGGAATTTGGGACTAGTCTGGGCTACAGAGTGAGACACTGTCTCAAAAGAAAAAAAAGAAGAAAGAAAAGAGAAAAAAATAGAGGGAGAAGTTAAAATATTTCATGATAAAGAACCCTAAAGAAATTTGGATCACTAGACCAAAAATGCAGAAAATACTTAAAGGAATCTTAGACAGAGATAGGGAGATCAATGACATGATACATCCTATAGAAAAAGAAACAAATACAGGAGAATGAACTACAGTAGTGTGAAACAAATAACATACACAGAAGCATCACCATGATGGCAGGATGTAGCAACTACATCACTATAATAATGCTCAATGTTAATGGCCTCAACTCTCCTATCAAAAGAAACAGATTGGTTGATAGAATGAAAAAACAAAAATCCACAATTTGTTGCTTGCAAGAGACAGAATTTACCCATAAAAAAACACATAAACTGAAAATAAGAGGACAGAAATAAGACTTCATGAAAATAGACCTAGAAAATAATCTATACTATTCAAGATATACTTTTCTCTGACATAACATATTTCAAGCCAAAATAGAAGAGAAGAGACAAAGATGGACATCACTTACTGGTTAAGGGATCAATTCAATAGGAAGTCACAATTATCAATACATATATATGGACCCAACATCAGGACACCCATTGTTTAAAACAAAAACTACTGGACATGAAAGGACAAATGGCCAGAATACAATTATAGTAAGGGATCTCAATTCCCCACTCCTACTACCAAAATGAACAGGTCAACTAGATAAGAAAAACTAACAAAGAACTATTAGTGCTAAACCACACTATGGAACATTTGGACTTAACTAATATTTACAGAGTATTATATCCAATATCAACAGAATACATTTTTTCTCAGCAGTACACAGGTCAGATGTTTTCAAAACAGACCGTATTATATCATAGGGCCTACAGAAAAAGAGAAAATTATAAAGATCAGAGAATAAATCAGTAAAATTAAAATTAAAACAAATACAAAAACTCAATGAATCAGAGTTGGTTCACCAAAAGAATAAATAAGATTAATAAATCTCTAGATAAACTAACAAAAAGAAGGAAGAAAACCTATACCAATGCAATTAGGAATAAAAAAGGTGAAATTATAATGAATGCTACTGAAATACAGAGAATTTTAAGGAACTACTTTGAAAACTAATACTCCAACAAATTGTATGATTTGGAAGAAACAGATAAATTTCTAGATACATTCAAGATACCAAAATTGAACCAGGAAGACATAAAAGCCCTGAATATATCAATAGCAAGGATCAAAAGTGAGTCAAGGATAATGTCTCTATCTACAAAGAAAAGTCTAGATCTGGATGAATTCACAACAGAGTTCTACTAGCATTTCTACACCTCAGAAAGAGCTATCACCAATATTTCTCAAACTGTTCCATAAAATTGAAAGAGAAATAACATTACTTAACTCATTTTCAGAAGCTAGCATTTCCCAGATATCAAAATCAGACAAAGATTTAACTAGGAAGGAAAACTATAGATCAATCTCTTTACTGAACATAGACACAAAAGTCCTCAATAAGATACCGAACAAACTTTAATAAATCATTAAAAAGATTATACACCATGGCCCAGCTAGCTTTATTCTAGGGCTTCAAGGATAGTTTAACATACATACAACAATTATATAATATGCCACAATAATAAATGCAAAAACAAAAATTACATAATCATCTCAATAGATGCAGGAAAAGTCTTCAACAAAATCCAACATCTATTCATGATTTTTTTTAAAAAATGAAAATATTTATAGAAACACTTTACCTCAAATTGATAGAAGACACCTTTGCAAAACCTACTGACAACATTATACTAAAGGGTGAACAGATGAAAGAATTTCCCCTTAAATCAGGAATATGATATGGCTGTCTACTCTCACCACTCCTGTTCAATACAGTACTCAAAACCCTAGTTAGACTATATGGGAATATGTATTGGAAAGGAAGAAATCAAACTATCCTTATTTGCAGATAACATTATTCTCCATACAGAAGACCCCAAAAACTCCAATAAGAGACTCTTATAACTAATTAACAAATTTAGCTAATTTTCAGAATATAAAACTAACACAAAAAACTCAATAGCACTCCACTACAATAACATTGAACTCACTGAGAAAGAGGTGTGAAGAATAATCGTATTCTCAATAGCTTTTCAAAAAATTAAATACCAAGAAGTACACCTAACTAAGGAAGTAAAGGATCTCGACAAAGAAAACTATGTTCTGCTGAAGAAAGAAATTGAAGAGGACGTTAGAAAATAGAAAGACATCTCTGCTCCTGGATAGACTGAATTAATATTGTCAAAATGGCCAAAACTGATATACAGATTCAATGCAAATCCTGTTAAAATACCAATAACATTTTCCACAAAACTTGAGAAAACAATCCTAAAATTTATATAAAACCAAAAGGGATTCAAAATAGTGAAAGTAATCCTGTGCAACAAGAAAGAAACAGGTGGCATTATGATTCCACCTAACAAGTTATATTACAAAGCAACAGTGATTAAAAACGTATTGGCACAAAAAGCAGACAGATTTATCAATAG
>PVKB01004011.1:32500-44269 GCA_004027205.1 Ctenodactylus gundi
GTTCCATCACCTGCCATAGAGTCAGCAGTTCATGTAACCATGGCTCCCAATAGACATTAGCTCCTAGTGGCATAAGCTGTCTCTTAATTTATGCTGAAAGAAAGGAAACCAGTTTTCACAGAATCTAAGGTTCTGTTATCACACATGGTGTCTAAGGTTCTGCTATCTGGCACTTTCCTCCTGCTTCACTTGTACCTCTGAGTCAGAACAACAGAAACTGGCTGGCACCTGGCTCTCCCACTTCAACCAAGACCCAGGAATCAGGTCAAGGCCACCTGACAATCCTTTGAAAACACTTTCATGGGACAACACATAATCTACTTGCTGTTCAGCTCTTAGTTAAACCTTCTTCGTCAAGTCAAAGTGAGAGGTTGCTGTTCATTAATATCTTCCTGTTTATTTTTAAGCAATGAGGTGCCTGTGTTTATGAGCCAGGTTGTTGCTACAACACATTTACACAGTTATAAATAAAGCAAACTGCAAAGAGATTAGCAGGGGGGATGTAAAGTTTTACTCTCTCTCACAAGGACTCTCCAGTCACTTCTCACTGTCCCCCTAAAGTTTATTTAGCCTACATTAAGCAGCTTTCCCCTATCCCACAAGCACCCAAGCAAGCTCAGTGACTATGTTTGCAAACAAGGGAGGCTCTTTGTTTTTCATAGCCCCATTTCTGAAGTCTCTGACTCTCCTTTTCAGTCAGTAAAGACAGATCTTTCAGGAGGAAGGGAAGCTGCTGTCCACAGATTTCCATGAGTTTTGCTTCTGGTCCCACCCTCCCCAAGTCATGGTCACTGCACAAGAGCGCAGCACGTGGTGAGCTCCTCTGTGTGCAGCCTGTTCTCACGCTGCTTTGCAAACTACAAAGGACTTCAGTAATTGTCTTGTTTTCCTGCCTAATCTGGGGAAACTTTTCCATCAACAATTCCAAGCACACACAAGCACCTGCTGCTGAAGAAGGATTTCCCTCTATTCCCACCACAACATATTAGAGTGAAAACAGCATTTTATTTAGAGAACTAAAGGCTTACATGCAAATTCTGACTCCCTTATTTGTTCTGGGACTAGGATGATGTGACTGAGGAGATGAGAAGTCAAAATTTAGGGCAGGCATGGCTCTCAGGTCTCCAAGGTCCTGCCCCGCTGACACCAACTGTTGACTCTTTGTTTAATTGCAGAGAAATTCATAAAGTATAAAATAAACTACGTTGAAATGTACAATCTACTCGTGTTTAGTCTTGTCACAATGTTGCACACACATTACATCTAACTAGAAACTACAAAAGATTTTCATACATCCCCCAAAAAACTCATAATTTGTAAGCAGTTAGTCCCTGTCCTCTTTCTTCTCAGACTCTGGAAACTATCAATGTCCTTTCTGTCTCAATGGATTGGCCTCTCTGGACATATATAACCTGTGTATTTTCAGTAGTCATAGTAACAGTTTTCTGTGCTTTATTTCAGTTAACCCTCACAAAAACTCAGCGTGTTCATAGCCATGAAGAATAATAATTTCCACAAGTAAGTGGCTTATTATTATCTAATCATTGTCCAATTATTATTTCTTCATCTGTAAAATGCAGGATGTAACAATACTCTAACAATTTAATAACCGCACTGGTGTGAGAGACTTTGTTGTAGACCAAGAGTGGCAAATGGGCCTTTCTCTCTAGCCAGCTAGGTGTGACCTCTCGTAGAATGAGAAATGGTTTCTTGAGGTAGTTCCTTGGGAAAGACTGGAATTACTGACTATGAGTATCACGGACAAAGGAATGGGTGAAGCGACATAAACAGTACTGATTTACCTTTCGTCTGAAGCAATTTTGGTTGAAAAAAAATTAAAACCAGACCTTGCCCCCTTCCGGTACGAATAGGAAGTGTCACCTGCAGAAGGACACTGAAGTGGGGAGGCGTCCAGCAGCTTCACCAGCAGAGGCATAAGGGAAAGCGCTGGAATATCAACACTGCGACTCCTGAGTGTGAGTTGAAAAGGACGCTTGGCCTTTGTCATTCTCATTTCCTCTTTTGTTAAACAGATAATCAAAATAAATTTAAAAAGTCACAATGTTCTGGTGAAAATGGCATAAGCTAATGAAAATACACACAGAGAACATGTACTTAGTATCTTTCTGTCTTGTTTGTAGCTCTGGGGATTGAACCCAAGGCTTGCTGTAGCCCTAGTCTCTGTACTTAGTGTATTATCTTACATAGTCCAGTATATTAATTTTACTCCTTATATGTCATTTATATATTATATACATTATCATATATATATACTAGAATATCACCTTCCCATACGTAATATATGTGTCATATATACCTCTTTCTATAAATATATTCATCCTGTCTTCTTATTGGACACAGAATGTGCACAAAAGAGTCAAGTCTGCTTGGAAGAGAGGTGGTCAGAAAAGCTCTCACAGAAGAGAAGGCCCTACAAGTGATTTTTGAAAAAAAAAAAAAAAAAAACAGGCTCACACACCGGCCTCCCCTGCTGTTTTGAGAGTTTGGTGACATCACTGATTTAAAGTGTTTAGCCATTTAGCACAATAGCTGTCATGGACAAATGTTCCCTGAACGTAAATGTTTTTGCTGTTACTTTGTTATTCCACAGTGACCCTCTGAGTCTGTCAGAGTTCTCAATGAAAAACAATAGCAAAGGCTCCAACTAATCTAAGCAGAAGAGAAAGTTCTTGGAAGGGTCCCAGAGAGCCCATGAATCAACAGGAAGCAGGCCCAGAGCACAGGCAGGAACAGAGAGACCAGGCAGGCAGCTGAGGTCCCAGGGAGGCCAGTCTCAGAAGGAATCTGGGGAGCTGCACGCTGTGGCAGTCAGCGCTACCCATGCCAGGTAACTCTCTACCATCCCTGGGATTATGTTCCCCTCTCTCAGAGTGCCACAGCCTTGGGGACAGAACCGAGGCACTATTCTCAGTCAGCAGTCCTTCAAGTTCCACCTAGAAGGCAGGGCCTTTTTTCTTCTAAGAACTGCACAGCAGGGCCTTCTCTAGCGTTTAGATGTAGGATGTTATGGTTGGAACCTAAAATGGCCTCCCAACATTTCACATTCAGAAATAGGGCCTATTGGAAGGGAAAGGTCACCGGAGGTATGCCTTAGCAGAGGCCCTGGTTCCTCTCTTCTCCTTCTGCTTCCTGGCAGCCATGACGTAAGTCTCTTCCCTCCCTCTACCACCCTGTTTTCCCCTTCTCCTTTTACTTCCTGGTAGCCATGAGGTGAACCCCTTCCCTCCCCCCACAGCCCACTGAGGCCCTTCAGCCCTGCCCTTTCTGCCTGGAGCCAGCTGGCTACAGAGTAAATCTTAAAAAAATATGAACGAAAGTAAATCTACGTCTCTAAGTTGTGGGTGTCTGATATTCTGTACCAGTGACAGAATATTAACTAAGACATAGGGTAACAAAAACATTTTTCATTTATAACTTGAAGAACATTTTTTCACCATCACAGAGAGTACTGTACCAAAAATGTAAAACATCATCTATATCTCCCAACATTTTCCTTCAAAATATAAAACAAACATCAGAACTTTCACATCCTGTTTAGCTGTTTCATGCTAATCATCTTCCATAAAATAAGTGATCAATAAGTTACAGTGAAGAAAATAAGCAGTTCCTAGATATGTGATTTTTAATTTTAAAAAGTTTTCTCCAAATCTTTTTTTTTAATGAACATAGATATAAAATGCTAATTTTCCAGTTTGAATTCACATACAGGCCCATTTCAAATATGGGGAAGTTGCCTTTACTCTGTTCAATTTCACCAGCAAATTTAAGAGATGCTTTTTATTTTTTTTACTCGAATATATCTAGAAACGAGTCCAAGGGAAATGTGGACTATGGGTTCGTCACCAAAGCTGCATATTAAGAGTTACTTGGCAATGAATCTGCAAGAGACAATTCAGATGCTTCTAGAAGATCCACTTCAAGAATTCCAGGATCTTTTTGTGGCAGGCAAGAGCCACAAAAGAAAATTGCTTCAGTATAAAAACTGGCCCTTGACCATGGGTACTTAAATATTCCTGACTCTCTCCTCTATCAGTAAACTCATCCTTCTCCACCTCCGACAGGTGCCGTGCTGTTCTCCCTTCCTCTGCATGAGGCCTCCCTTCTTCACGGCTGCTCATACTCACTGTCCACTTGCTCACCTTTCTCTCTTCACACAGCTTGCTGCAGTCTGGCTTCCAGCCTCACCGCTCCATTGAAACTTCACTTTCCAAGGTCACCGACAACTTCCTTGTAACTTAATCCAACAGACACTTGCCATCTTTATCTGACTTGGCTTAACACTGGCTACAGATGATAATAACTTCCTTTTGGAAATACTCTTTACTAAACTTTCATGATGCAATATTTATGGTTTTCCTCCATGTGTATACAAGTGTCCTTAAATTTTCAAAGGCACCCAGCATGCAACACTCTCAGACTAAACTCATGATCTTTCTCAACTCTTCTTCCCATGTCCTCCTTCAAAACGAATGCCTCTCATGTGACCGTGTAACATCTTTTCCAATGGAAATGTGAAAACTACATCTGTTTATTCCAGATAGGGCACAGCAGACAGGCCAAAGTAACACTGCACCAAAGTCCAATTTGGTGAACCAGTGAGCTTATTGGGTTTACCTATAGAAGTATAGGTAAGAGGTTACCTACAGAAGTACAGAAGATGGGTAATACGGGGTCACTTACAAACTTATAGGTGACTTAAAAGGCTTCTGTGCAAATGCTAAAGCTATTGGTCCAAGCAGTATCTTTTATTTTTCCTCTTTCTCAGCACCCAGCCATGTCCACCAATGAATGAGGCAATCATCAGCCATGACCATCAACCCACACCCAAGCAATCACTCAACACTGGCTATTACAGTTCCTAAGCATCTCCCAAATACTTCTACTTTTCTGTACCCCTTCTGAAATCACTCTAATCCAAGTGGCCAACTAAATAACTGGATCATCTAAATGACCTCTAAACTTATGTTTTTTCCTACTTTATTGATATGTGTAAGTGCAAAACATAAAGTTTACATTGATCTTGAGTATTTTGTGCCACATATCATGGCAAAGTTATAAATCCTTCTCTTCTCTCTTTTTGACTCTCCTACTCCCTTCCTATCCCCTCAAGTTCCCATTAAGTTCTATGAAATAATTGTGATCTGAGTTTCTCGTATCAGAAAAACCATTCAATATTTCACCTTCTCCTTCTGACTCACTTCACTAAGCATGATGGTCTCAAGTTGCCTCTATTTACCTTCAAAAGCCTCCACTTTGCATTTGTTGTTGTTGTGTGTGTGTTGCTTCACCACAGCCCAAAGCCACAGGGCAAAATGGTCAATGATGGAGATCCCTGAAACTGAGATGAGTAACAAGCATTCTACTGTGTATAAATATCACAATTTATGTATCCATTGGTCTTGAACTTAAGTTTTATAGTATTTTAAATGAAAGAAGTAGTACACTGAACACCAAGTTTCCTTCTTGTCTACATTTTGTAATTGGAAGAATTCACAACAAAAAGATGCTCAGGGCAAAAATCAATTTCAGTGCCTAAAACACTTCATTCTGCCAAGTTAAGTTAAACTCTGGGTAACCAAAATTGTGCCACACATTCTGCTATCACACTGCTCTTCAGAACAATCCAAGAGTCTTTAAAACAACTTATAGTAAGGCCCTTTCCCTTAAATAGAAATCTGCCTTATGAAAATTTTTGAGCTTTGGAAACTATTTGAGGATGAGTTTCTAATAGCACTAACAAATTTACCTACATTATTTTCTTTGTCTAAAAATTCGGTAATAAAAAAAAGTTATAGCCACCCTTAAAACTGTCACCTGTGGGAAATCTTACATAAAGACTCAATCCATCCTTATTGACTACCATCTTGAGTGCATGCTTAAAAATCTAGGGAACTGAGAAAGCTTAATGCAGACTGGGAAGATGAAGAAATTTTGTTGGTTTTTGTATTAGTAGTAAAGTAAAAATAAAAACATTATAAAAGAACAGAGAGGATTTAGGTGAGGGCTGTTATCTGAAAAATGTTAAAAGCTGTAAGCAGATGCAAAAGTTAAGTGACACAATGTAGCAAATTCCACTGATGAGTGCGACAGACAGTCATTTGAACAGAAAGACAGTAGACTGCAAAATGAAAAGTTGAGGAAACTTACAGGGCCAAGAGCCAAAAAAGTGAGAGGCCACTTCCTACCCTAAAGATCCCTTTGGTTCTGAAGTATGTTAACTTGTCTGCTGTAATTTGGATGTGGAATCTCCCCCAGTATTAAAAGCTTGGCTTCTGGACCATGGCACTACTGGAAGATGGTAGAAGCTTTAAGAGGTGGGCAATGGAAGATCTTTAGGTCATTGGGCACATGTCCTGGAAGGGGATCGAGAGACATCAGTGTCTTCCTCTCTGCCTCTCTCTTTGGCACCCCAGCCATGAGGGGAGACTTTGTGCTACACCACTTTCATCTGCCCTGATGTGTTGCTTCACCACAGCCCAAAGCCACAGGGCAAAATGATCAATGATGGAGATCCCCAAAACTGAGTCAAAACAAACCTTTCCTCATAATAAACTGATTATTTCAGATGTTTGTTACAGCACGGAAAAGCTGGCTGACACACCAACTAAGTGAAAGCTTATGAGGATGCTGGATATCCTCTAATAAAGATATCGATTAAATGGAGAAGGATATGTCATTTCCCTCTAAACTCCATTAGCAGATTGAAATTCTGATGTCACATTACTCTGATTACCTTCCTTATTTCAGGGACAGAACTTCCCTCTGAATGAGCAGGCCTTGACACAAAAGTGCTAACTCATTTGGTGTAAATGAGTGAAATATCCATTAACCCCATGCCCCATATTACTAAATTGCAACGACTTAAAGGGGAGAGGTTCTTTAGCAAAGAGAATGGTTAATTATTCCAATTCTCCAGCCCTCCACAGAAAGTACAGTTCCACTAGTGGGGAACGAAGTGTGATGCTATTTTCCTGGGAGACTAAGACTTCTGGAAACCTAAGCCTTTCTGATCAGGCAGGTAAGACACAGTGCTGTTAACAGCCAACTACAGCAGGGCACCAGGAGTATCACAGAGTACCTGAGAAGTCAGTTGTTTCAGATCTTCCCAGAGATTTCACTGGGCTCCTATAGTCTTATGAGGATCACCGGGTCCTGGTCTTGGGGAAAAGCCCAGTCACGGGAGGCCTGGACTTCTCAGGTAAAAACAACCCACTGATTTTTTAAAAATACATGCACACTTTTATATTTCAAATATATTGTCACTTCAAACTGCTGAATTGTCAAATTGGATTGGATAGCTTTAAATCCTACACGGGCCCTCAAACTCTTTGGACAATAACTTATAAAAATATACAAAAATATTTTTTATCATAAGCCAGCACACACACAACAACAAATGCAAAAGTTTATTAAATTTTACTTGCCCTCCTTATACATAATTCAATCTAATAACATCTACTTCAGTTGATTTCATTACTTTTAAGTACCTGTCACAGCCTCCAGAATTCTTTCATAATCCACCAGAGTCAGAATCTGAAGTTTGATTCTGACTTATGATTCTAAGATTATAGGTGTCATCCACTCTAGCCAGTAGTCTAGTGTCCAAACTTCCTAAAGGCACATTAAATTCATCATTTAAAAGCAGTGTTTGCTGAAAAAACCTCAGTCCCCATCAAGAGCTTTGTATGAGGAATTTCTGCCGTGACTCACCAAGTGAATAGCCAGCCTTCCCTCTGCAGAGATGAGACATGGATGCAGAGGAGAAGTGGCGGGGGTCAGATCGGACGTGAGAAGGTGGGCCACACTGTCACTAAATGCAAAGTGTGGCTCTTCCGGAAACTATACAGTTGCCTAGAGTGAGATATGGGCAACAAAACAAAGCAGCAAAAAAATACTTTAATAGAAAAAGGATCAAGCTTGAGGCTTTTATTTCTGAGCTCCACAAGTTGCACATAAATATTTTCCCACCCCTGTGAGAACAGAGAAATATGCAGGCTGACTCCACTAATCATATGGCCTTGAGTATCTCAGAAGACATCATTTAAGTCATTTAAAAGGATAACTGCAAATTAAATTAGTTCATCCTAATTATGCAAAAATGATAAATTCAAATAAGCAAGGTAATTCACTTCTAAATTAAAAATTTTTCAATCACTTGGCATCTCAAATCAAAGCAAATGGGTAATGTTACCAATTATATCAATTTGACTCTTAAATTTAAATACATAAACATATGATGAACTGAATTAAAATTCTTATTTGATATGCACTTAACTTATTAACATTTGCACTAGGGTAGGAAGCCACATTCAAGAAGTAAAACAGGGTCATAACCTTGAAAACCAAAAAATGTTGCTACAAAAACCCCTTTGTGAGAATCTAGCAACAGAATGAGTCCCTGAAATCTATTAAACAAGCCATTCCCATAGGAAAACTAAGGCAGATCACACACAGTACTAAAGGTAATGCTGCGGAAGCTTATGAAATATTTATCAAGGGAAATATTTTTAAAATATTCAGTTTCAGGAAGCCAGATGACAACATACTAAGCTTCAACATGGCTGCACTCACGTTTGCAGGATTCATAGGAATCAGAGAGATTAATATGTATTGAAAATCTGTGTTTTCACCAGGCATTCTTAAATACTTACAAACACACGATAACACTAGATATTGGGAATCAGAGATGTCAAATAACTCACCATATATCACACAGTAATGAATAACAACACAGCCTATCTTCTGGTTACATATCAATTATAGTACTTAAATTATTTGTTTAAATCTTTCCTAAGAATTCTGATCGAGAAAGGTTAACTCAAAATCTAGTTTCACAGTTAATGAGCAGTAAAGTAATTTTTTATATGGGGGCTCACTATGTTGCCCAGACTGGTCTTGAACGCCTTAACTCAAATGATTCTCCAGCCTCAGCCTCCTGAGTAAGTATCTAGAATACAGGTACATGACACTGTGATACGTGACTCAATAAAGTGATCTTTTAAAAAGTACACAAGGAAAAAAATATGCAATATATGTATTTCAGGTAGCATTATGAATCTTTCAAATATTTAATAAAGTAAATGCTTTATTTATGTCTTATACATGGATAAAAAAGACAAAATGGCCTAGCTACCTACAGCAATATAACAACCCTTACCAACACATAACAGTTTAACACAGTAATTTAATCGTGTCTCTTATTATTCTGTGGCTTGCCTGGGGTTGGCTGGGTAGTTCTTGCTTCGAGGTCTTTTAGGCAGTACAATCAAGTGTTGGTTAAAGGAGCGACCAGGTTTGCCGGCAGTGAAGCCTCACCCACACGGCTGAGAGAGGATTCTGGATGCCAACTGAGGCACTTCCATAAGGCCTCTTCATGTGATATGGGCTTCTTACAATGTGGTGGCCAGGTCCCAACAAAGAGAAACCCATGAGGAAAGGTCCAAAAAATGCAGGCTTCCTACAACACATGTAGTCTTAGAAGTCCCAGAAAGTCAGCACAGCATTCTACTGGTCAACTCATTCACCGGGTTCAGCCAAGTTTCAAGGGGTAAGGAGTGAGACTCTACCTTTGTGCGTCTGACATTTGTTGAGACAGGGTCCTGCTCTAAATTTAACCCACGCTGGTACTGAACTCAGGATCCTCCTGCCTTCTGAGTGCTAGGATTATAGGAATGCACAACCATGATGCTCAGATTCCACCACTTAAATGATAAACAACAGGTACACAAAGGCCAAGAGGATGGGAGGGAGGCTCCTTGTTACACACACCGTCCTGGCGTCTCCACTCAGCTGTGTAGAAGGGACAAGGAAGATACCTATGAGGTTACCATAAAATGACTATTTTGGTATATTTCATTCTAGTTTTGTTCCTCAGGACCTCTGTACTTCCTGAATGAATGAATAAATGAAAGTCTCTATTTGTCCCTTTTCCATTCTCCTCATTTTCTCCTTCATTGCCTTAACTTCTTCTCTGAATGAAGGCAGAATATTTTTCAACAGCAACATTATATATTGAAGTATCACACAGTTCCCCATAAATATGTACAAATATGTACAGTTAGTATGTGCCAATTTTAGAAAGTAGCAGCATATTTTAATTAGTAAATTAAAAAATCTTGTGGCCACCTTATTTCTACTCACATCTCCTATTGATACCAGCCTTACTGATTCAGAACTCTTCCTATGTAGGAAAGTAACAGAACTTTAAACTTTAACAAAGGCAAAGAAAAAGAGAGAAAACATAGGAAAGGAATACTATTCTATTAAGAAAAGAAGTCATAAATGGAAAGAGAAAAAAACAGAAAGTTTAAACAACATGAAGTCTAAATGGCTGAAATGACGAAAAGGAGGAAGCCAAATTCTCCCTTTATGATATATACCAGGTCCATCCTTTTCTTTCCAATTCTTGCTATCACTGCCAGTCTCCTCCAACTTTATTTTTTAGAGCCATGCCTGCTTACTCATTCTTCTTGCCGAGTTCTTATCCCCTTAGAAGCCACTAAAACAATTTTACACTCCCTAAGAAGCTTAGACAGGAGGATTGTGAGTTCCAGGTCACCACAGGCAACAAAGCAAATCTCAGTCTCAAAAAAAAAAAAATATGATGCCCCTAACGATAAATAACAAGCATCTTGGTGACTTCTAAGGACAAAGTTCAATATAAGCACTTAAAGAACTTTCAGACAGGTTTACCAATGGAACAGAACTGAGAATGCAGAGATAAACTCAGGTAAGCTCAGCTACCTATCTTTGATAAAGGAGCCAAGAGCATATACTGGAAAAAGCACAGCCTCTTCAACAAAGGGTGTTGGGAAAATTGGTTATCCACATGCAGAAGAATGAATCTAGACACACACCTGTCACTGCATCAAAATCAAATCAAAGCAGATCAAACACCTAGGCATTAAAACTAAAGCACTGAATCTTCCGGAATATAAATTAGGCAAAAATCTAAAAGATATAAGCATAGGCAAGGACTTTCTTAATAAGACACCCAATGCAAGAGAAATAACCCCAAGAATCAACAAATGGGATTATTTCAAATTAGAAAGCTTCTACCTGACAAAAAAAAATTATCAGCAGAGTGAAGATAGAACTGACAGAGTTGGAAAAATTTTCACCACCTGTACCTCAGATAGGAGGCACATAACTAGAAAATATGAGGAACTGAAGAAAAACAGACCCCTCAATTTCAAAGACCCTATCAAAAAATAGGCAACAGAATTGAATAGGCAGTTCTCAGATGTAGAAGTTTAAATGGACAGTAAATACATGAAAAAATGTTTAACATCCTTAGACATTAGAAAAATGCAAATCAAAACATCACTAAGGTATCAACTAATCCCAGAGAGAATGGCCTATACCAAGAACTGGAACACCGATCAATGCTGGCATGAGTGTTGGGGAAATGAACCCTTTGACATTGCTGGTGGGAATGTAAACTGCTACAGCCACTACAGAGGGCAACACAGAAATCCTCAAAAGGCTGAGAATAAATATTTCATTTGATCCAGCAATACCTCTTCTAGGAATATTTCCAAAACAGTTAAAAGCATCAGATAACAGAGATACGTGTATACCCATGTTCACAGCAACACAATCAACAATAGCTATAATGTGGAAGACACCAAAATACCTATCAATAGACTAATGAACACAAAAACTACAGTGTATGTACACATTGGAGTATTGCTCTTCTACAAAGACAGATAGTTTTGAGGCTTTTGAGACCATCATGCTCAGTGAAGT
>PVKB01004011.1:44369-72150 GCA_004027205.1 Ctenodactylus gundi
TATATATATATATATATATATATATATATATACATAAAATCCCCGAGTTCAAGGTAAGCATTATGTATAATATATGCATATATATTAATAAAATGATGAAAACAAAATTTTCATAATCTGAACTAATATTTTTTTCCAATCTCTTCAAAATCTGTGCATAAAAAGTTGATTCTACCAAGAGAGGTTCAGTGACTGTACCTAAATACAAAGAAAAATTAGACTAGATTTCACTGTTTAATTATTTATAAATTTATATGATCTGAATCCAGCAAAACAAAATAGTATGTTATATGAAGTAGCATGGCAATACTGTAAAGCTTTAGAAGAACAGTACTTAGGGCTCTGATTACCTCTTGCAAATACAAACTTTAGATTTTTGTCCTCTGTCCTTTGTTCCAATGAAACATATCACTAGGTGCTATCCCAAGTCTGTCTGACAAGGACACGGGACATGATCCCTTTCACAATGATGTTAGCTAAGTAACTTGGAAGGTGTGAAGATTAGCATGATTATTCTGGATCCAAAGTGTCTTTTTAACACCAGATCTGACTTCATTCCCTGTGGAGATTAACACCTAAGTTACACTTCAGTTTTTACTTGGTAGACTCACCTAGGATAGAGTAGCTAACTATTTTACCCTAGTTTGATAGACAAATATTCAATGGCTTTTACAATTTTGGTTTGCAGCAAATATTATTTTTTTAAAATCACAAGAAGAGTTAATACCATTGCTGATATTGCAACTTTTGAAGAGGTTGAAATTAATGGAATTTTTTAAAGCAAAATTCTTGAAGGTGATGTCTGATCATATTACCTGGGAGAGGTGCGTGAACAGATTTTGTGGTTACAGTAGCTTATTGTCAGGTATAATTAAAGCGGTAGATACCATTTTGAAAGTACAGACTTTGGAGGCAGGAGAAGAGACTTTCCGAAGCAACATACAAATTAGGAATAATTACAGTGATGACCGTGGAGTGTCAACATCCATTTCATCATGATGAGCTCAGTCTCCTTCAAAGTTCCAATGAATCTGAGAAAGTTAGTGTAAGACCCAAAGAAGCTTTGGGAAGGAAACCTTTGAAGTATTCAAGAGCGCACAGACTAGCAGTCAGCAACCACTTAAAAGTAGACAGAAATGAGTTTTTTCGTCTCTGGTGGAGATCACTATGCTTCAAAATGTCTTGGCTATCAGTTAAGGAAGGGAAAAAGAAAAAAAAAAACAGTTTTCAAGTCTGGCATTGGAAGAAAGTGCAAGCAGCAAGCAGTTGCTTGTGTTTTTAAAGCTTATTTTGAATTCGAAATGGAAGTTGAAAGGTGTCAAGATTATAAAGAAAAGTCAAAAAATACTGCGCTTGTGATTAATTGGACTGTGTTCCTCAAAGACTCATGTCTTGGAAATATAGTCCTCAGCTGGTGATGCTGAGAGACAGTGAGACTTTTCAGAGGTGAGAGCCAATAGGAAGTCCCAAGATTGGTTCCTCCCCTCTGTCTCTGGTAAAGTAATCTCTTCCTTCCTCATGGGCTCCGGTCATTATGACACCATTGACATAAAATCCGCATCAGAGCTGATCTGGTACCTGCTCTATGACCTTGAACTTCCAGAATTATAAGCCACACTCATTTTCTTTATAAAACTACCTATCCTCAGGCAGTTCATCACAATACAGAAGACACACTAATAGAGACATTTTTATAATAGACAGACAGTGAAGGCCTCTGGGATGATGGCAAAATTGTTTTCCTTGCTGTGGATAGTAGGTCTAACAGTCTTCACTTCATGCTGTTCATTTTGTTTGATAGATTTCACTGTTTATGAAGATTTTATATAAAAATTTTGGATAACAATGAAGTGCTCAACTTCCAAATATATTAGTCATGCCTGCTTCTACTTTAATCAGTGCTTTGCTAATATTCCATTTTAAGAGATGACTTCTTGTTTTCCACAAGAAATAGCAAATATGGTCTGGTTCTTTTTGCTATTTTAAAATAGTCTTTGGTGAATAAAGGTTATAGAAAGCATTTCTTAAGGTAAGAATCAAACATTATTGCTTGTTTTATTTAAAGTACCTGATATAAGCTAGGCCCATTGGCACAGGCCTTTATCCCCAGCATTTTGGGAGGGTGAAACAGGAGGTTCACAACTTCAAGCCCAGCCTGGGCAACTCAGTGAAGCTCTGTCCCAAAATCAAAAATTAAAACAAAAAAGAGCTGGGGACGCAGTCTAGTGCAAAGACCCCATGGTCAACCCCCAGCATTAAATAATGATAATAACAATAATAACAATAATAAAGATATTTGATACAAAGCTAGATTGTGTTTAGGAGTTGATATTCATTTATTCAACTATTATTCACTGACTTTCCCACCAATGAGTCAGAGCATATTGCCAATTAGCACGCATGGTTAAGTGGCATTTGGTCAGTGGCATTAAGACACTGCCAATTCAGCAGTATCTCCCAGGAACCAAACTCACTTTGGCTAAGGGATATAACTGGCTCTCGCTCCCACTTAAGTCTTACACAGGAATCCCAGAACAGGATAGGCTAGTTAGAAGTCTGAGGCTTCAAAACATGGAAGTAAAACAAAGAATGAGAAATGAAGGGACAAAGACAGTATACTAGGCAAAGCCTGAGTTGCCCATATTTTGAGTTCCCATTTTCTCACTCAATCTTTCCTACCACCCCACTCTGGGGAAGCCAAACACCATCAGGACAACACTGAGGTAGGTCAAACCGTGCAAAGATCTTGACATAAAAACAAAAGTAAGTAGGGCCAAATTTCTATAGAGCCAAAAGTAGAAAGAGCCACAAGATAAACACTTTCTCAAGAGAGTGCCAAAGATGAAAAGCAGGAAAGTCAAAATTAGTCGTCCAGTCCAGAGGAACAAGCAATAGAGCCAGAGGCTGAGGCAAGAAAAGGAGTCACGAAAGTCAAATACCAGGTAAGAAAAGACACAGAGACATGGAGGTGGTAGGCTGGGGAGTGCAGAAGCTGGGATGAAACAAATGGCCATGACATTAGGTGTGAACCATTCCTTGAAGTTTAATTCTATATTTTGTTAAGTCAAGGTAAACTTCCTTATTAGCAGAAAGCTTATTCTGTTTCTTGGAATATGCTGGCTCATATAATTTTAAATAATCATAAAATATTGAATATTTTAATCTATTCCATGTGGTTAAAATCAATTCTAATTTTTCAAGGATCTTGGTCCTCCCACATTCCAGTTTAAACCATAACTTCCTAACTTCCTGAGATTATTTTTCCATACTCCTTTTAACCTCCCTCTCCTAATTTTTTATCCAAGTCTCAAAAAGTGCAATGTGCCCCGGAGGCTATTGGAAGTTCAGAGGAGATATCCCCCCCTCCCAACTCCACCTTGAGAAAGTGACTCACTCACCAATCCATGATGAGCAGTGCCAGGAATCAGTCTGAAATTGTGTTTTCTTTTCTTATTCTATTCTCTTCCTGCTTTTCAGAGAAAACAGAACAATAATTTAAATTGTTCTGCTACATAGCCCACATTCCTCAGGCACTTGGTAGTAGCCCATCTAGGGCATAACGAAGGAGGTGTGGGGCGGTGGGGTAAGCAACCATGCAATGCAACTGCCAACATACAGGGACAGACAGGAAAGAATGTTTGGGCACATGCACACTAATATCAAAGATATGGCAGACCCATAGGAAAACTGTTTATAATTTTGTTAGTGATATTATGTTTTGAGGAAGATTTTGGGAGACAGGATGAGACACGAGTAAAGGGCTGATCTGCCTCTAAGCATGGAGGGGTTCGGTTATGAGGTCTCTCTAGACATTGGTGTGTTTCTTTCTAGAAAGGAAAATGTGTCATGCTCATTCCCTCTTCCTGCCCTCCCTCTCTAATTCCCTGGTGCCCTTCCAAGGAAGGGCCCTTGGTACTGGCTTCCCAGTCCTCCCCAGGGGAGGCTTACCAAGGCCAAGAGTGCCAGATGGGGCTGCTGGCAGAGACCTTGCTGATCCGGCTCTTTCTCATCCCACGTCCCTTCTGCCAGAGTCTTGGGTGGTGGCGTCGCCTGGTCTTGATGAGGATGCAACTCTCCGCACCCCTCGGTAGTGGGCAACATGGATGCCAGAGAGCATCCAATGCACTCACCGGTGTCCTTTACCTGCTCTGTGCTGCCCTGGGCCAGCAGCTTGCCATGCCCATTTCACACATCACATTTCAGCTTTCACTCAAGGCAGTGATCTGATCACTAACTTTGAATATCATCATCAGTGGCTCACTTCTTTTTCCTACTTTAAAGGATGTTGCTGGTGCACAGGGAGCACCCCTTCGATTTCTGTACTAGCAAAGCTTTTGAGTGTGAGCTGCCCATCACAGTGCTGACTTGAATAAAAGGTGATTCCTGTGATCACTATTTAGCATCTGTATAGCTCTTCACACTTGCTTCCCTATTATCCCTCAGAGCACCCCTGTCAGACTGATTGGTACTAGCAGCACCCCTGGCAGAGGCAATGTGCCCAGGGTCCTGGAAGGGCTGAGGAATACTGACAAGAGAACACAAAGTGAATAACCACAGTCCTGCAGCCTCTCCACACTTGGCCTGCCCATTCATTACACCATTCCAATTAGCATATCTCACACAATTCTTTCCTCTTGCAGATGGCAGCTCATACTTCACTTCCTTGGAGAGGCCCTCTTTGGCTCCCCTATGTGGGCTAGCAATCCCCCCTACACACACACACACACACACACACACACACACACACACACACACACACACACACACAGGGCCTTTACTGTCATGGCCCTGGACTTTATATACTTCACAATGCTCTGTGCTACCTGGAATCATCCTGCTTGTGTTTCTACCTTCTTGCTTATTTTCTACCTTCACAGATCAAGATCACCCCAGTGACAAGAGAGGCTTTGCCTGAAGTTTTCGTGGATGCATCTGCCCTACTAGTTGGGAGCAACACCTGATGCAAAGTAGATGCTCAGTCATGCTCACTGAGTGAATGACCATGACCAGAGCTCTGCAAGGACTGCTCACTATGCAGTTTCCTATGTGTTCTCATCTCTTTCTGGCCTTTCCAGATAGTCAACCATACAGTCAATTATTCTTAATGACCCTGGAGCTAATGATCTATTTTGTGGAAGGCCAGGTCCTTGTCTTCCTCTCTCTCTGCCCTACACCTTCCAATCATTTCTTGCCTCTGGTTGAGAGGGTGAGAAAGAGAGTAGAGTTACAAAATTCCTATTAGAAAATTTTACCAGCTATAATAGCTTTGGAAAGGTACAAAGTTAAAATTATTAATTCCAAGACTTTTTTATCTTATTTGTGGATTTCAAAAAAAACCCATTTGTTTTATAAATGCAATACAGTGAAAAGCACTTTGAAGAACTTAAAAGCACTGTATAAATGTAAGATACAATTATGTATTCATGTAGTCCCATTAACCTTGATAACTGAGAGTTGGTTATACATTTAAGGTTTAATTAGTTGCAATAGAACGGTAGCTCACATTTTTCTAATGGGTAGGGCTAGACAAGGGCTTAGAAAATGCACCTTCGGTTACAATTTTTTTAACCAACAAATAAAGTTTGAAATTCTTTCAAATCTTGAAAGGTTGATGGCAATACTGACTTCTCATCAATAAGCGAGACTAGGCAAGTGGAACTGAATGTTTGGATTTTCTTGCTTCAGATGTCAGACAATGAGAATATAATTTCCCCTGAAGAAAAAATATCTTCACTAATCTTGGAAGAAAGATCTTCTGGATAAACCTTAAAATGAACTTTTCTATTTAGTGGGCATATTAAATGTTCTTTGCAGCTCTTCTGCAATCAGAAGATAACTGCCTTTTTGTTTTAAATATCAAGGGCCAACACAATACTGTGTTGTTGCCCTTGATCTTCTATGCAACTCTGTCCACAGATACTACTGTTGCCATTCTCTAGATGGAAAAAATGGAAGCAGAGTTATTAGGCACCTAGTCAGTTCTGTAGATGAGACCACCAAGGAGACTGATCTGGCTCAAGTCTCCTGACTCAAGACTTGCTATTCTCCACAATAATGATGTAGAGAAAATAAAGTGAAAATGAACAAAGTACCTTATGCATATGCACAAGTTAGCCAAGATGAAACCCAATGACCTGTATAACCAATCAAAAAGGAGAAGTAAAATAATGTCAGAACATCATGTTAGAAAGAGAAGACAAATTCCTAATGCTGACACAACTGCAACAAGCTTTCCAGGTGAGGCAAGTTTTTCTCTTTGTTATACTCAGCACATTGACTCAGGCGCACTACTCAGGCCCTGTGCTTGGACCGGAGAAGCAAAATGCAGACCGCGTTTCCCTGGGCTGTTAGCACCTAGCTGGACTGGAAGATGTGCGTAAACTCCATTCTAACTCACAATGGATGAAACACGCTCCTGAAAAGATGCACCATACGGCACAGCCGAGGAAGGCGCACGACCAGAAATGCCGTCTGGGAAGGAGGAGCTTGGCCAAGCTCAAGAGTTAACTGAAGAGTGAAGAGGGTGACATGCTGTCAACTAACTTCTATTTACCTAAAATTCTATCTATTTCGATGTTATCTACCCTTGCAAAAATTAGTAGACAAAAGTTAGCAGTCACATTTTAAATTTATTTTAAAATAGGGATGCCTACATACAAGTCATATAAATAAAAGCAAGTCTAAGAAGATCTTTAATAGAAATAGTGAGTGGTTTCTTCTAGAGAATCAGACTGGGAGATTAGGAAGAATAAGGCAAATTAGGGGACAGAGAAAGTGCTGTTTCTTTATAAATCCTTTATTACTGGTAAGCTTTAAACCTATATGTACAAATTACGCAGATAAGCATTTATCTTCCATAGGCTCTGAAGAGTGAACACGGCTTCTACATGGAGAGAAGGAAGAGAAACTGATGCATCTGGACTGCGATGCAGGTTATGACTACATGGATAGGGAAATGGAACTGAATTCCCAACTGTGGAAGGCACTGAAGGCAAAATATAAAAAATGCACGCTCAGACTGTTCTTGGCAAGGGAAGCAATAAAGGATGTTAAAGAGGGGCTATGCTTTGAACTGAGCTTCACATACTGAAGTGGGTCTCAAATTTGAAATCACATCAAAGTCACTTGCTTGCCAAAATATAATAGCTGAAGGCTGGGGGTACAGCTCGGTGATAGAGCACTTGCCTACCACATATGAGTTGGGCCTCCAGAACTGCCACAATAATAACAATAATTGCCAATCCCCAGCCAACAAAGTTTCTTCTTCAGTAGGTGGGGCTCGAGGATTTGCATGCCTGATCATTCCAGGTGATGTCAATGCATCCATAAATGGAACTAATGTAGAGTAATCCAGCAACAAGTCAAGGCCGAAGCGATGAGACTGGAGGCAAAGAGACTGCTCCAGCAGGGCAGATCAAGAGGACCGCAGGCCTGACTGGAGAGCTGATGGCAGGAAAGTACAAACCAGCAATCAAGCAAACAGACTAACTGTTTCAAAGGACAGTGGACGGTCAGGCCATGTTCTGGATAATTACAAAGCACAAATCACTGGTAAATCCCCCAGTGCATGGCCCAAGCTCACAAGATGCACTTGAAATTCATTTCTAAAATGGCAAGCCTGTGTAGAAATTAAGCTATGAGTTTTATCTCACTTTCCCTTCCTCCCATACCAATAACTTCTTTCTAGTGCAATTTAGATTGCCCACACATCTTCACGGGAAGACATCTTTATCTACACCCAGTCAGCAAGTATATCCGTCTGTAGATGTAAACTTATACTAAAAATGATTTCCTTATCATCTCATTTTTTTACCCTTGTAGCTAAATGCAGTTCAAAATAAATATGGCTCCTAAGATGTGTCCATCTCTACTGAGTGGAGCAAAAACGGCTAACTTCCCACATCATATGCACTCCCCACAGAAGCACACATGAATCTTTTGTCCCACTAACATTCGTGGAGTCCTAACTACAGGACAAGCATAGTGGATGTGCTTAGGGTACAAACATGAATGAAACACGGGCTCTGCTCACAGCATTTGGAAATCTAGTAGTATTTTCAGTGAGCTCTTAAATCTGCCCAAGGATTGTGTTGGGCTTGTAATAAAAATCCAAAAGCAGAGACAGAAGAACAGCTTTTCTAAACTGACCACCTCTGTAGTCTAATTATTTAACTAAAAGACAACTTAGGTCCTGGGCTATTAACTCAGATATATCTTGCTGACTCAAAGAAAAAGCCTGTATGTCTTTGTATATCCAATACTTGTCTGTCCGCTCCCCTGGTTTTTGAGCAATGCTAGCATTTTATCACTTACACCTTTCAATGCCCAAAGAAAGTGCCACTTGGGGCTCTTAAAATATCATTTCCTTTACTACTTCCCAAAATAACAGGGTCACTTCAGGACCAGTGAGCAATTGGCAGTGTGACGTGATTCCCAGGAGTGCTAATCGTTCTGGAGAGCAGCGAGTATTTTCACAGCTGCAGCCTTGATGCTGAACTTTCTACTGTCAGGGAGAATCGTGTCCAAGTGAAAACGGAGAAGTGGAACCAGCCGTCAAAGGGATAGGAACTCAAATAACTGAGCAACTAAAAATGATTTCTGCAGCTGGAACAGAACAAAGACATGGGTTGAAGGTCAGCTTCCTTCTTTTATTGTGGCTAATCAGCACACCTAAGCTCTGTAGCTCAAATGTTTGGGGCGGGCAGCGTTGCTCATTTCAACTCTACAAAGGATCCTACATGGCACCATACCTCCTGGGCAGTGGAGAGAAACAAAAGAAAATAAATTCATGGTCATTAGAATGGAGTTGTCCGGGTTGGAGCCCTCCTGCCGCATCCCAAATTCATCTGTCTCCAGTGTCCCTCACATCTGTCCACGCCAGCCCGCCTCTGCCACACCCTTGCTGTTACCACCTCCTCTACAGAATCCCGCCCAACTCTCAGCATCCTGGCTGGCCCCACCAAGGAAGCTTTCACATGGCAGTCAAAGGAAATGTTTAACAACTCAAATACTGCTCCTAACATCTGAGTACCTCCCTCAAACACGCAGATGTAAAACCTAACTGCATGTTGTTCTCTGACTCTTCATTGCACTCAAGACTTCCAGTGGTTGAACTGGCCCAGAGAGCTCTGGGTCATCTGTGCCTCGCAGTTGCCTCTTCCTGATGCACCACCGCTCTCCCTCTCTTTCACACTCCGTGCTCCTTGCCCAGGTTCCCAATCTGAAGCTCTCCACTTCTTTCAGCTAGAAGCCCATCTCAGTTCCTAAGGGATCCTTCAGAAGGTCCCTCTCAGGGACCAGTGTACTAAATTCTTTGTCATCAACCAGCCCACAAACATGAACTTTCACAGAATAAACCACACAATAGTTACATGATGTAATATAACTCTGTCTGATCACTTTATTAGGCTCTGCATGCTAACCAACTTCCAGGTAAGAATTATTTCTGCCAGAATCTAATACCACATCCGGCATATTTTACGTATTAAATAAATATACTCAAAGAGAAGGATGAATGAAAAAAAGGAAATTGATGCTCCTAAAATAAGACTGAAGAGATTTAGAATTAAATGAACAATAATAAAAGTAGCAAATATGTCACTTTCACTTAAGACAATCCATCAGGTAGTGGTTTTTATGATTTCCCATTTCATAGATTTAAAAAAAATGAGCCACATAGAGATTAACTGTTCAAAATCACACAATCACCAATGTAAAATAACTATATTTGAGAGATATATTATGACTATATATATATATATCACAAAAAGCCAGTCTGCTCTGGGGACTTTTTGTCCAATCACCTGTAAAGGTTTCACCTCTGCATTTAAGGGTCAGGGAATTTCTCATCTGGAATTAGATGTTGAAAAAAGAAAGCATTTATCTTCTTTGCAAATGTGTTCATCACCTCAAGAGATGAAGACAAGAGAATCTCTTCTCAGGATTTCAACCACCTCTGTGCCTCTTTTTAGGATGAAATGTTTCTCCATGAATATAAGAAGGAGAAACAAGCACAACGTGTATCGTGTATTCATAGTTCATCTTCACCTTGATTTCTTGCTAACTTTTGCTTTTAAATGAGCAGGACAGACACTGACAAGCTTAAGTGACCCAATGAAACAAACAAACAAAAAAAAAAAGAAACGCCAAGAGTTCAAAAGAGAGCAGGAGCAGGAGGAAGGCCTTCCTTAGGAAGAAAGTCTGAAAAAGAGACATACTGGTTTAGAATAGAGAATATGGAAAGGAAGACACTACTCTTCAGAATGCTGTAGAAAGCAACTCACCGAGCAGCCGCCACGGATGGCACTAACTGGAGCCCAAACTGGAATAGAAACCGTAACATTCAAACAGGGGAAAGTCTCAGGAGGAAGCCTGGATGGGGGGAAGGGCACCGAGTAGAAGTGGCAAATAATAAATTTGCACGAAGGAACTCTAGATGGAGCAGTTCCCTCTACTTGAATTTCCACGGCGACTGACACTGATTTCACTGGATTAATGACTAGACGTGAAATTGCTGGTGGGAATACACCAGCTCTGTGATAGAAGTAGTGAGATAACAAACCTCCATTACTTATAAAACCAAAGCCAAATCCGAGCAAGATCTATGTGAAGAAAAAGAGGAGGAGTAAGATGAGAGAAGAGTTCCAGCAGGAAAAGGTCTCCACACACTAGATGTGAACTAAACTGTAGAATCTGGAGAGAGGTACAAGCTTTGTGGTCCAACTAGTTGAACCATCTCCACTAGTTGTACGTCCCTACATCCTGGGCCTCCTACCTTTAAAATTAGGATCTCGATTAGACCTCGTTGGTACAGCATTTGTCAGGAGTGAAGAATCTCATCCCTGTGAACTTCATAGCACATGCGAAGTTTTCAGTCAATACTAGCTGCAAAGGGAAATGACTGGATAACCTAATGGTGAACCAACATTGTGTCAGGTAATAATATTGGAACACATCAGAAATTGACAGGAATAACATACTGGACTCTCTTCTGGGTGCAGCTTTACGTACTTGATGCCCAAACTCAAGGCAAAAGCCATCTTGTGGAAATTGCCCATTCTAGGTTGTACTAGAACATCATTTTCTCTTCCCTGTCTTGTAGCTTTGGTTCTCCATCCTTTTCCCTCTGTGTACTTTCCTTATTTGCACTCTGCCTTCCGGTCCTTTGAAAGCTCTGCTCCTCTCCCCAGATAAGGACCCTATAGCGACTGACTAAGTAGATCTGCCTCCTATGTGCTTCAAACGCTGCGGGCCAGGAGGGGGAAATGTTTCCTTTGGATATGTGCCAAGCAACTTTGGGGAGACTGGGCAGAGTTTTTAATGACAGAGTAAGAAAGAAAATATTTATGCTTCATTTTAATTGAACTTTTCTTAAGCTCATTACTTTTTAGCAGATGAAAAAAATCAACATATGAGAGTGCTGGGAATTAAAATACACATAGCCCCGGCTTTGTGCACGGAAGTGGGAAAAGCAAGTGAGCCAAAGGGAAGTCTGGGAGGAGGATCTTACGGGAAGAAGGGCCCCACCAGAAATCTAAGCTTTGAGGGGCTGCCTCTGCCCGGCACTTCCTCATCAGGGCAGATTCCGCGGGTCTGGCCCATAAAGTTGGCAAGATAATGAGCAAGTTCATTACTTTAAATATCTTTTTACCTGTTGAGTCTGCTGCAGTGCCTTGGGGAGCAAGTTTATAGTGTCACACTACGATTTAACCTGGCAAAGGGAGCCTTGTGGAAGGACATGGTTTGCCTTGCTGGGTGACTCTCAAAATTGCTATTGTAGCCACTGTTTATTAAGCATTTACCAAGTGTTAGGTTCTGCGCTAACTGCTTTAGACATACGATCTCATTTAAATCTCCCAGCAGCTCTGTAAAGCAGACACTGTTAAACTTACTTTGCATGATGGCAACATTAGGAAATATAATGGGGTCACACAGCAGATGGGTGGAGCAGGGATCCTGACTGAGGTGGTCAACCGCACCCAACCCTGCATCTGTGAGGTAAGACCCAAACACAAGAATTACAGTATCAAACACATCGCCATTATTGCCTCCATACATATTTCCTCTCACTTTAAACACACTCCCTTGTCTCTGCCACTTTCTGAAGTAATTCCGGAATTCCCCTTTGGTGAATGTTTTAGTTACGCCATTAGAGCCGCCTCAATGTCCTGAACTGATTCAAAACATTTACCTTTTCTGGTCAATGTGACTTTGGAGAAAAGTCAAAAGTTACGCAGAGCCACATTCCATGGCTGAGGTGGATGAGGGCATGCCATCATGTGTTTATAAGCCTGTTTTTTTATTGGATGGCAGTCAGCAGCAGCATTAATGGTACTTTTTTATCACGCCCTGTTAGACAGTCATGAAAGAGGACTTCCAGAACTGCTTCCAAGGTCAAGAAAATGGGGTAAGTGCGTGCAAAGTGAGGAGGATTAGTGACAATAGTCTTGCTGTAGTAAATTTTTAAAATGTAAACATTCACCTTATAATCTGGTCACCTCTCATTTACTGCAATGTCACGTGTAGTACAATCATTACAGTCATGTATCTCAATCAGTCCTCAGAAAGATCCATTCTGTCAAGACTGACGGTGACAACAGGGTAGCTGAGAATGAGAATTCATGTGTGTAAGTGTGTGCATGCATGCGTGTTGTGTGTGTTGTACTTGCATGACACAGTGTTGTTGCGCTATGAAATGATTGTAGTGGGACTGTGATGGAAACATCTAGCTCCTCCCACGATCCCCAATCAAAGAATCCTTGGGCTTCTCAGTAAGTTTCTCTTCTCCCTGTGCTACATAGCTTTGGCCCCTCCATTTCTGAGTGGACCACTGAGATTCACATCCCATTCATACCTCAATTTTATCATCTGGATAAGAGGGGCTGGAGGAACGGCTCAGGGGTTAAAGTGCTTGCTTAACAAGCGCTACGTGAAGCACTAAGTACCCGAGTTCATTTCCCTATCACTGCATGTGCCGGCTGTGGTGGCTACGCCTGTAATCCTAGCACTCGGGAGGCTGAGGCAGGAAGATTGCCGTGAGTTCAAGGCCAGCCTGGGCTACAGAGCAAGACTTTGTCTCAAAAATAAATAAATAAAGTTGGAATTACCATCTGGATAAGAGGTACTGAACTGGCTACACTGCTCGGATTAAAACAATGCATTCAAAACACTTGGAATGGTTCCTAGAAGATTACTGGTATTTTGAAAATTTTACCTATTTTCATCATGCCATTTTTTTAAAATGGGGGCCATTTACCACATAAAGAGCTAACTTAGTGTATGTTGATGGCTTTACTTGAAAGTACACACCTGATCTCGATATTGCTAAGGAGTCTGCTTCACTCTAACACATGCCCTAAAATATGCTGACTCGATCTGTTTAGTAAGTGCCCAGAAAAGGCTGCTTCCCTGTCCACAGCCTCCCGACATCCTCTGAGAAGAGTGGGGTGTGCGTTCTTCAACAAACTGCAAGGGGGAAGATGTTTTCATATTTCCTTCCTCCCTTTCTTCCTTTTTTTTTCTTTCTTTCATTCAATAAATTGATTGAACCTGGGGCCTCAGGCATGCAAGGTGAGCATTTCTCCACTGAACTACATTCCCAGCCCTTAGGAGAGGATGTGTCCAAGACTGATGGCAACCAGAATCACTTGCTCTTTGTGGTCCAAACTATAAATGGATTTATTTCCTGCTGGGTAGTGCCATCAGTCATGTGACCTCCTGGGTATGTCTACCCAAATATCCCAAATACCATATCTCAGAAATACTCTGATTTAATGATAAATTTAAATAGGTTTTGGAAGCATATGTGAAGATATTAACCTCAAATTGATCTGCCTTTCCTATACATCCCTGAAAAAGATTTTTTATCTAGCTTGGAGCATATCAATGTCATGGAAAGCCAATACCCAATCCCATTTCAGATGTCTATGAGGTCTCAGGTTCTTCATATTGAAGAATATCAGAAAGTATCCACTGCAATGTCCCCACTCTACAGATGAGAAAATTGAAACCCAGATGGCGTAAGTCAGTGCCCCTGCTAAAGTTTCCCCGTAATAGTTCATCCTATCAAATTTATCTTTTCAAGGGCTGAGAAATAGCTCTCTCAGCAGTTGACTTGCCTGCCAAGTTCAAAGCCCTGGGTGCAACTGCCCAGCATCACATAAGTTGGGCATGGCGGCACACACCTGTAATCCCAACACTCGGGAGGCTGAGGCAAGAGGATTGCTGTGTGCTCAAGTCCAGCCTGGGCTCCATTATGAGTTCAGGACCAGCCTGGAATTTAGAGCAAGACCCTATCTCAAACAATATAGATATATACTTTTTTCTGAATTTAAAAAAAGTTCCACTTCTCTCCAATGAAATATTACTAAGTGTTCTAGCTGAAATTTCTCTAATACTTTATCATCTGTCTTGACCACAGGTAGAGAACAAGAGGGAGTTTCCATTTTGATTTTTTGAATCTCCCTTTTTTTCGTCTAATTTTAATGTCACTGTTACCCAAGAGACATCCATTTTTATAGATCAAAAATATGAGATTCTCAATTTTGTATGTTCCAACTTGTTTCCCCTTTAGCCAATACAGTCTCTTTCTTGGCTCATGTAGTCACTGATACTATGAATTCTGTTTTTCTTTGTTCTCTTAGTACAGTATACTTCAAAGTAAATATTAAAAAGTCACAAGCTTGACTGTGCAAACAGCAGTAAACCATGTAGTTGTGAAGACAAGGCCCGTGCATATGCCTCTTGGCCTTCAGTCGCTCAAAATACATACGTGGCACCCGTGTGTTGAACTTCCCAATACCGTCTTGTCTCATCAGACACCAGGAAGAAAAATCAATTTAACTAGAGACTCTCTCCCTGTTGTGTGACTACAAGGAGACCACTACATTAAATAGGGAGCTGCATGAAGCTGAGTGAGTCTACTGTGGAACAACACTGGCGGTAATCCAGCCAGAAGACTCTCCTCTGGCCAGAGGTCAGATTTCATAGGGACCTCGACATAGGTTCAGTCTACCCATCTGGACCAGCTGTCTGTCTGCGTATACACCAAGAGCAGAGGCCCGAAGCTCACAAGGTCAATGTATTAGTCACAGCACAGCTGCAGGTGAGAGCTGTCAGGGATGAATGGGATGGCTGGTCTACATTTTTTTCTTAAGAGGAAGTCTTCTGTGAGACTCAAACCACTTATCACTCACTCACATGAGCAGAAAATGACACACAAATCACAGGCCCTATCAAACAATTCTTGGGCTGATGCATCTGTAAGACAACCTATATGGAGGATTCCCGCTGTGCAGTGAAACAGTAAGAGCTAAGGGATTAAAAGCTACTTCAAATCAAGCAGCAAAAGTGTGAACCAAGCACGAACGAAATAGCACTTTCCCAGGACTGTGTAGACAATTATTTTAGTTTGGTGGGTGCATTACTGCCAAGCTCAGACCCACCTCAGGGGAAGCTAGTGTGTGCTCCTTCTTGCATCTCTTTGGGCCAAGGAACCCCACTGAGATTCAGTCTTTTCACCTGCAAAGTGAGAGACAAAAAAAGAGCACATAAGAGTCAGTTAATAAACCTGAGGATGAAGAATATTTATATAGTGCTTACTGTATACTAGGCATGATTTTATAGACTTTAAGTATATTATTTATCTCATTTTCTCAATAACACTAAGACAAGAACTGATACAGTTGCATTTTGTAAGTAGAAAACTGAGATAGAGCAGTAAATTTCCACATCTGGTAAGGATGAAAGCTGGACCTCAGATCCAGACCTGTCTGACCCCGAAGTCCACACTCTTCGACCATAATTGGTGACCACTGTTAGCTATGGCCCCAACACACAGAAGATAAGGGGACACTGACACACTGGTCATGCCCTTTTCTGTTCTCTCTGACTCTCTCTACCCCTTAAAGCTTGCTTTCTCTGACTCTGAGGAGGATCCAAGCCACCTCCAACCTGTGGGAAGATCATTCCAGTGTTTTCCAAATTTTCTACCTCTGGGCACTGAGCGGGACCTTTCTTTTGCAACTGATTTCCCTATCCAGAGGTCAGCCCCAGCTGCCTTCTCTAAGAGTGAGGTAGATTTAGGAAATACTGCGGGCAAATCAGAAAATTAAATAAGAAAGTCATCGGGCCCCAACACTGGATACACAATCGTCAAACAATTTAGAACAATGAGTAACTGTTTTAATAATAGAAATTACCTTCCAACATAACAGATAAAAACAGAGCCTGAAAACCTGGCTTCTAGTTCTAGCCCAAACTCCAGAGTTACAAGCTTGAGCAAGTTGTTCAACAGCTCTAGGTTCCGGTTTCTGCATTTAACTTGAGAACAATACCAACTCCTACCTCCTACCTAGCTGCTTAATGAATTCATATGCATGCCTGCAGTGAGACCTATAGGTCCAACAGCTCAGGCTTATAATTCCAGCACTCTGGAAAAGCAAAACTAAAAAATATGCTGAGGATGTAGCTCAGTGCCAAGACCCTAATCTCTGTTCCCAGTACCAAAACTAACAGACAAAAAAAGACATAAATACACTATGTATATTTACATATATATATATATATATATATATATATATATATATATATGAAAGTTTTATTATTAATGTCTTCTAATGGGGTTCGGTCCAGTTGTATAGGCTTTACAACAATGTCTTAAAGCAAAACTGCTAGCGGACATGGTGGCACATATCTGTAATCCATCACTTGAAAAGCTGAGGCAGGAGGACTGCTGTGTGTTTGAGATCAGCCTAGCCTATGCAGTGAGTTTGGAGGGCTAGTGTGGAGAACAGAAGGAGACCCAATCTAAGAAAGAAAGAAAGAAAGAAAGAAAGAAAGAAAGAAAGAAAGAAAGAAAGAAAAGTTTTTTAACTGCTAACCAGGCTTGGTGGTACATGCCTACAGTCCTATTTATTCAGGAAGCCTTGGCAAGAGGAACCACTTGCACCCACATGTTTGGGACCAGCAAGGGCAATACAGTGAAACTGCGTGTAAAGGAGAAAAAAAAAAACCCTTCACTGATGCTTTTTTTTGGTCCCCATTTTCTTACCATCAGCTCCGTACCTGCTACCCATCTCCTTTAAATTCCCTCCTTACCGTCTCTTTTCCTTAAAAGGAAATTGCATTTAAAAGTCTTGTGGAATCATAACATTTAACATGCTCATAAAAGTCAGGAAATGCAGAAGTTAGAATTCTCTAAAGACATTAAACTTGGTGTAGCTGCTCTGGGAGAAATATGTCAAAGGGTGCAATGTAGCTTTAAAAAGAAAAGAAAAAACCTCCCAGGGCCTCGCACAGGTGAGGCAAGGTCTCCCAACTACTCCCGCAGCCCACAACATATCTTCCTAAAATTTCTAGTGGTGAACTTTGGGTCCTTCACTCACCGCCCAGGCTCCACAGGCTGCCTTGTGCGTTTTTGGGGCAGTCCCTGGATTTGCCATTTCAAAGAGGTGCTGCCCCTGCTGCACACTGAGAGCCATCTCCTGAAGCCATCTGGTCAAAGTTGAGTGAGCACTGGAGTCCCCTGGTGGACTAACTGAAACACAGGTTGTCCAGCTCCACACCCAGATCCCTATCTCAATAGCTCTGGATTGGGGCCTCATCATCTGCATTTCAAACAAGTGCCCAGGGCCTGATGCCTCTGCTGATCCAGCCCACCTTTTGAGAACCACACAGGGGCCTGTCTCTCCACTTCAAAGACGTGTTCCTCTTTTGAAATTCCATAAAACTCTCCCAGCTGTGCCAAAAATGAAACAAAATATTCCACCCATGCAGATATTCACATTTTTTTAAGAAACAGAAATAGCTCCCTTCCAATGCTGGTGAAGCTTCGACAGAACCCAAGTACCTCACCTTGGCCGCTGCACTCACTCCCCTTGCCCGCCCCGCGTCCTTCAGGTCTCCGCCCCTGTCTTTGCACAGGAGCACTGGCTCCTGAGCATGTTTGTGTAACTCATACTTATTTATATGTACATATTGTACTTCTCCCCTCCCCCACTAAGCTATAAAGTCCTTGAATGTCTCGCTCTGGCTCCATAGTACCCGGCACTGAACACACTGGTTGACTAATAAATGTCCACCGTTTTACTACACCTGCTAAGGACAGGGAACAAACAGATGAGAACTTCAAACTCTGCATCAAGACCAAAGTGTGTTTATTTCCGCAGTATTAATATAGCCAAAAGACGAATTTCCCTGCACATATAAATACATGATATGCTGCCGATCAGCATTTTAAACACTTATATACAGTTCTCTGAAATACCATCTGCACACCTTCTTCTCATATAGTTTTCAAAATGAGTAACTTAACATAGGGGTATGTGTTGTTTCCTGAGAGGAAGTTGCAAGGGACGAATTCAAGAAATACTAGTGTAATTGTAGTCAACTTGACTTTATGGGACATTTATGAATGTGTACCAACTAGATCCTCATCATTCCAAAACTACATAAGGGAAGGATAAGGCCCCAGAGGTGATTGATGAGAATATTTTCTGAAAACTAATAATTATCCCAGAAATTATGTTTATTGCATACTGATCTACAAATTACATGCAGTTAAGTGATCAAAGGAGGAGATCATTTTTGTTTCATCCAAGTGAACAGCCAAGACTTGAACTGTAACAAGTGAAGGACAGAGTAGCTCACCAGTCTTTTCCAAACAAATGGACTATTTGAAAATCCATCAGGGAGCAAGTTTTCTATCTCCTTCTTCCCTGGGGTCTGGAACATGCACTGGTGCATACTGACATTAGAGGCCAAATATTTACCCAATTCTGTTGGAAGAAGTCTGCATGACATTTTGTCCCATTTGATGTGACAATGTATCACCTTCTGGTAGATTTTCCTTCTTTTTAAGATCTAATGCTACATATAACCTCCTATTGATCCTATTTTTCCCTCCTCAATCACTATAATAAAGAGAATTTTGCTGATGTATTTTGAACATTTTCTTTCTGCGTCAATCTTTCTAAAATTCATCTAGGAACCAATAATGAGTTTTAACTGAAAATAAATGTGGATTGTTTCTGAATTTTAAAAAAAATGATTCTATGCTATTGTTACTTTTAGAACAAAACTTATTGACACCTGGGTTGGTTTCTTTCCTTGGTGTGATTCCCAGTGTTGCTTCTGTACACCCAAGTCAGGTATTGTTTTATTTTTTAAAAATGTCCCCTTGTACTTGATGGACTTCTCTTACACACACCACATAATTACAGGCCAGCACACTTCTCCTCCTTGAAATTGATTCATCTTTCTCCTCAAAGAAATTAGGCCAGTAGAGGATAAAGAGTACTCTTTTGTCTGTCTATAAAGGTTAAAATCACATTTTTCCATATCACTCACTGATTTAAAACCAGTCAGGCTCTCAGATTGTGGAATGAAATTAAGGCAAGTGCTGTATACTACAACATGTCAAGATTAACCTTGATCAAAAAATCTAGAAACGATTCTTGATTCTTCTCACCTACTTCAAAAGCAAAGATAGAACTATATTCCAAAGAAACTAATCAATACCGGGGCCAATTCCAAGGAGGTAAGAATTCAGTTTAATCCAACTTGTGCCAGAAATTAGATAAGTAAGAAATAGTTGGCACAAGCCAGGCCTTCAAGAAAGTAATAAGGGTTAGAGGAGTTGCGTAGCAAGTATAAGACCTGGGTTCCACTTCCTAGCATCATATAAACCAGGCGTGGAGTGTAGGACTCACTCCTGAAATCCCAGCTCTTTGAGGCCAAAGGACTGTCCTGAGTCCAAGACCAGCTTGGGCTACATAGTGAGTTCAGGACCAGCCTGAAGTACAGAGTGAGAATCTGTCTTGAGAGAGAGAGAGAGAGAGAGAAAGGAAGGAAGTGAGAGAGAGAAGACATTAATCAGATGAGCAGAAGTTAAAGCAGAATGATCGGTGACAAAGCATTCTATTCTTCCAGGATTTTGTTGTGATTTATTTTTTGAATTGCATTTGAATTAGCGAAAGATAGTAATCAGTGGGGTAATTAAGCAGTGTGCTTTTTGGATTTTTAAAAGCTTTTTAATGCACCTTTACCTAATGAGAAAAAAATATATAGCTTTCAAATAGTTTTATTTATTTAACTATGAGATGGGAAAAAAAAAAGAAGCCAAAGTCTTACGTGAAAAGATCTGGAACTGAGCCTACTTTCTGCATCTCACTTATAAAAGAATGTTGGCAAACTGTCATCTCTGCCAACGGGCACTGATTCATTTGCTGAAAAACTCACAGAGAATCTGAGCTCTTTACACAAAAATTACTAAGTTGAAATGTTTTAGGTTGAATCTTCCACTTATTTTTAACAAATCCCACTTTTGTACCTGTTTGCTTTACAGAGTTAGTGCCTACTGCAAAATCAATCTCGTCTCCCTATAAAAGTCTTCACAAGTTCCCAAATATTTAATTTCATCCATCAGCAAACTTTCAGAATCTCAGCTATGATATTTCCATATATTTCTGAAGTCATGTTCCTTTGAAGTTTAATGTGTCTTAGAAAACATGCCTCCAAGACCATTTAAATTCTCTGGTGTTGTTCTGGACTGCTCTGAGATTACTGCTCTCCAGGATGGATGTCACCTGGCAAGCAGGCAGAATAGGTAGCTGGGCTTTGGAATCAGGTTTGGGTGTAGGTCCTAGGCTGCTGCTCAGAACCTGGCAACCTATGAGACTTTACTCAACCTTTCCAAATCTCCATTTCTTCATTTATAAAACAGGGGTGACAGTTCTATCTCCCGGAATTATTATACAAATTAAATAAGATATTGCATGCAAACCAAACTGACTCCAGTCAACAAATAGTAAGCGCTTAACTAGTACTTTATGTATTACTGTTTACCTGAAATAATGTAATCTCATTTCTTGGGGTCCTCCTTAAAAATATGCCAGCATTTCCCCTAGAAATGATTACTTCCATCTCTCTATGTACCGCCATAACAAAACACCATAGACTAAGTGGTTTAAAGACCAGAAATGCATTTTTTCAGATTTTCAGAGACCAGAAGACCAAGATCAGGGGATCAGCATGTTTGGATTCTCCTCAGGTCCCTCTCCTTGGCTTCCACCTTCTCTGTGTCCTTACATGGTCTTTTCCCTGGGTCCATGAACCCCTGAGTCTCTGTTCTCTAATCTTCTGGTATCACTTCCCGCAACGGGACCAGTCCAACTGGATTAAGGCTCACCCTAATGGTGGCCTAACTGTAACGTAATCACATCTTTATAGACCTATTTCCAAAGCCAACCCCATGAGAGGATGGTAGTCCTTCCAGTTAGTGGACACTTTCACTCCACTGCCCTTGGCTTCTTCCACCTAAGACCCTATCTCCAGGGACAGTCACATTCTGAGGTTAAGGGATTAGACTTGAGAAGACAAACTAACATAAAATGCTTTGCTGCAACCCACTGCCTAACATAGTCACGTAAAAATCTCTATTCACTTAATGGCTAATCTACAAGTATTTATTAACTGCTTACTTCACACTAAATACAGCACTGCAAAACAGGGTAATTCTTCACAGTAACACTACAACGCCATCCTGTTTTTCAACAACTTGAAATTTCATGAAAGAGACAGATAATGCTGTACAACTACAATTCAGTGTAAAAGGGTTAAAAAATGGCTAAGAAAGTGTGCTGCTCCAGGCAGAACTAGTAGGAAAGACAAGGTATTAACCATAAATTAACCAATAATCACAAAATCAGAACAAGACAAAGAGAATAATGACTGCAGAGATCAGTTCCCGGAGTTCCAATTGTGCCTCTTCTCCGATTCTTCTGCTTGAAGAATGGCCAGTTTGCTCAGAGCTCACTTTCTATGCTCTGTTTCATGAGATACCTTTCTTTTCTTCTACACGGATACTCTGTATTCCTCAATGATTTGCTCACAAATATAAATGATAAAACCCAGGTGACTTTACCAAAGAAACAGAAACAAACAAACAAAAAAATCTGTTTCTCTGAAGGCAGCAAGTTGAATCTTTCCGCTTTAATGCTGTATTCTGTCCTTGGGATGTCCGACAGGGGACAAAAACTGCCAAATGCCGGATGCTCTTGTAATATCCTCATCATTCAACAGTCTTACAAAGAGTATCCTATTCATCCTGCCTAGATGTAAAAAACTTGGGTAAATAATTTGCCCAAGGCCATACAACCAGGCTGTGACAAGGCCCAGACTTCACCTCAGGTCACCTGACTCCAAAGCCCAGATCTTGAACTGGTACCAGAAGGGCTTATTTGTGGATATGTTGTACAATGAGGAAATAACAACCAAAGCAGTCATTTTTATTTATTTATTTATTTTTACAAAAGGACAGGTTTATTACATAAAGGCAGAAGGATTCTTTGCCAGGAGTCGCGGCACTTGCCTATAGTCCCTGCACGCTGGGAGACTGAGGCAGAAAGATCACAAGTTTCAGCTCAGACACGGCAACTTAGTGACTTAGTGGGATTCTGGCCCAAAATAAAAAAGGGGTCGCAGATTTAGCTCAGTGTGAAGGCCCAGGGTTCAATCCTCAGTATTACAAATTTTGCTAAAAGTTTCCTTATGAGAGTATGCCTAACTTTTCCAATGTCAAACTATCCTTTGTGTTATGAAATGATGAAGCTGAATGTGGTCATTGTTTTCCTCACAATGTTCTAATTATAAAACAAAAAGCAAAAAGTTGACATGTCAGATTTTTAATTTAAAACCATTGTTTCCATTCTCAGAAATTCAAAATCTAAAATTTACCGTGAAGTAAGCGAGCGTCTTTCTCCCTGGGAGACACATGCTTACCTTCTGCTATCCACCCTACCAGTGACTGTAAACGTGACTTTCCCAAGTTTCACTGCCTAATTTTTAAGTATTGCTAACTCATTTCCCAAACTTAGACCTGCTCCTTTTTAATGCACTTTTTCTTTACAGGAGGCAGCTAAGTGCATAGATAACTTGACTCTCTTCCAAAGGGGCCAAGGGCCCACTCTTTGCTTATCACAATTTGTTGGAAACTTTCTACACTGAAGATGATAAGTCATAACAATGGGTGGGGGAAGGAGGGAATAAGGATCCCACTTTGCTCTCTGAACAGTTCTATAGAAAAGACATTCTTAAACGCTGTTTGCAATATCTTATGTTAGTTTCCTGTGACAAGGCATCTCATACAAAGCGGTCTTATAAATGAATTAAATGTGGCTGGGTGCAGAAGCACAGTAAGTCTTCTGTCTGATGCTTTTGAGGGTGGACACCACAAACAGGGGCTTCCTTCATAAGGGTTCCCTGCAAATAGCTGACTTGAAGCTTTGTGGCCAGTAATAACCTCTTTCAAAATAAACCACTTATACCATCTGCTTGACAGCACCCTATCAATTATACCAGGAATCTGTGGCTTTCTTACCCTGGCAAATGTCTTCCAAGTTGACAAAAGGATAAACAGAAGAAGGAGGCCAGGGTTGGGCAATACCAGAGTTTTCCATGCTCCCGCTGTGGGCTGTCATTACATGGCCTCTGCCCATGCTCAGCCTCTTCCTCAGCAGGAAAACATCTAGAATGGGCAAGAGCAAAATCAGCTCAGCCTGTCCAAGACCAAACAGACCAAAGTGGGATGGTAGAGAACTCTGGACACTGAGGGACAGAGTTAGGTTAAGGTGGTGGAGCTAAAAGAGCCCTCACAGCAGGCCTAGTGGGTGAGGGTGTGGGCTGCAGGAAGAGGCTTGAGTGTTAAGCTAACTGAGACTTGGATGCAAGAATGTGAGAGAGATCTGAATGTTATTTTTTGCACCTGGCAAAAATATTTAGTAATCATTACTTGGACCAGAGGTCAGTATATATGTTAACTCCATTCCTCAAAATATAGACTTAGATAAGAACCCAGGAAGGAAAGAGAGGTTTTTGAGCAGCACCACAGTCTCCCTCATCTGTGGTTCTGCTTTCCATGGTTAGGGTCACTGATAGTCAACTGTGGTTTAAAAAAAATACCACCACAGTGCAATGAAGAACTTTAAAAATACTGTATTTTTACCATATTCTACTTTATTAGCAGTTATTATTTTAATATTTTGTTGTATTTAATTTAAAAATTAAATTTTGTCATAGAAATATAGATTATAGGAACATAAAACTTTTTAGGGGATTGAATGCAGGGCTTTTGCACTGAGCTAGATTTCCAGCCCCCCACTCCCCCATCCCCCCTTTCTTTGAGACAGGGTTTTGCTCTGTAGCCCAGACCGGGCCATTTTTTTAACTTTTAATTTTTTTATTTACACATTGCATCTCATCCCACTTCCCACCCTTCACCACTGCTATTTTCCCTTTTCTTCTCCACAAAATCCTATTCTTACTTTCTTCCATATCTCTTACATGTTTTTAGATTGTTTTTATCACATTAGAGAAACCATATGATATTTAATTTTCTGGGTCTGATTCATTTAGCTGAGTATGATGGTCTCAAGGGGCATTCATTTGCCTTTAAATGACTCAAATTCGTCACTCTTTATGGCAGAGTAGTTCTCCCTTGTGTATACATACCACACTTTCTTTATCCATTTATGTATAGTGAGGCATATTGGCTTCTTCCAAGATTTGGCTGTTATAGATTGTTGCAGCCCATTTTTTTTTTGTATGTTTCATTTTGAGACAGAGTCTCATTAAGTTGTCTAGGTTGAGCATGAACTTGCAATCCTCCTGTCTCAGCTTCCTAAAGTGCTGGGATTTTGTGAATGTATCACCATGCCTGGCAAATAAAGCTTTTTGTAGGTATAGGAAAAAACATAGTACATACTGTAGTGTCAGACCCTTCTGTAGTCTTGAAATGCATCCCATGAATCAGGGAGAATAATTCTAGTTATTTAACTTAAATCCCACAGAGATGTGGGATAACTCAGATCTCACTGAGAACACAAAAATAACAGGCCACATATAAGCATCAACCTCATCTGCTAATTCATGGTTGAGCTGCATGGACCAGCAGGCATGGAACTCTGATCATGTCATTGCCAGAAAGTATCTTCCTTCTTCGGGGAAAAGTCCTGGAGAGAGTCAGGGGAAGGAGCCATTTCTCCCCAGGACACCTTCCAGAAGAATGCTTCCTAGGAACAGGGAGACAGGCATGCAGAGTAGGGAAGAAGTAACTGGTGAACGCTGAGCCTAGGGTGGCAGGGAGAAGGGGGAGGGGATCTAAACAAGAATGGTGGGGAGGAGAGAGGAAGGGGAAGTAAAAATGACTAAGATGGGATTGGTACAAATGGTCCATGGCTATAGATAAAAATGTTAAGTGGTTTGCAAATATTTGCAGTCTATACTACTCTCCCTTGGGATCCTTGAGGTAGGTTTGGTGTGGGGGAGGAGGGGAAGGTACCTAACAGGCAGTCCATGTGGATGAATCAGGAGGAAAAGGAAATTAGTAGTGGGTTGAGATTCTCCCCAAGAGCCAATCAGAAACCGACAGCTACCTGCTGGAGAAACCAAGAGTTTAAGAAAACAGTGCAAATTTCTCAAGGACCTTATATGGTAATTGCAATAGAGATTTGTCTTTGTTCTGGGGCAAAGGAGAAAGGTTTCACACTCTTCAGCCAAGTGACACCATGAGAGTAGCTCTTCCTACTGATAGTTCCGCAGGTCTCACCACAGGGCACTTCCTCTTGGCTGGTCCTCAGACAAAAGACCTGCTTGCAGGTCTGAGCAAAGGCTGGGCCATCTAACTGGTTGACTTATGTCAAAAATAAATGAAGGGAACCAAGAATTAAAGACACAGACCACCAAAGCTTAAATAATTAAACTAGTCTGGAGTTTGAGTCTGTTCTCTCAATGGAGACAGATATCTTTGGCCCAATGGGATGAAGAAACCTTGCCTGCAAACAGGAAGGACTTGGAATCTCAGGTAGTCTTTTGTTTTACAGTCTGAGATGATGGGCTCTTGCCTGCAAACAGGAAGGGCCTGGGGTCTCAGGCAATCCTTGTTTTGCCATCCAAGGTGAGCCACTGCCTGCACAGGGGAGGGGCTGGAGGTCTCTTGCAAATGAGGGCCTCTCTTGGCTTGTGGCAAACAAATGCAAGCAGACTATGGAGGACTTTGAGACTCCTTGACTAGATAACAAAGCTAGGTGGTCTAATTAGGGTAAAGGTCAGCGAGTAAGAGAGGGGGTTGGGACCTAGAAAAATAAAGAGCTCAGTCTCTCCTTGCTGCAGTCTTCCCCTGTGTGTGTGTGTGTGTGTGTGTGTGTGTGTGTGTGTGTGTGTGTGTCTTTTCTCTGCGTCTTTTGTTCATTCCTCCCTTCTAGGACAAGTGGACCGCAACAAGTAAAGCCACAGAGAAGTGCGCGTTTGTGAATGCTGAATTTGTTGAACAAATTAATAATGCGACTGTAGCTAATATATAAAAAAGATGTGATACGTACATGCACCCATTCCCCAAGCTGAATGTAACTATTACCTATGACAAACACATCCTAACAAAAATAATAATTATAAGGGCGAACTAAATTAATAATATTTATTAAATGGCCACTAACAAAACTTCAAAATCCCCACAAACTCAAAAAAGCTTTCCCAAATCACCCCTCAGATCATGAGGGCAACATTGTCCGAAACTGACTCCAAAACACCATACCTTGGAATCACAGTTACATCATTTAGGTTGACTTTAGTTCTTAAATAAATTTCCTAACACAGGTAATAGCCAATATTATAAGCTAATTATTATAAGACTTAATTGAATCCTTCTCCTAAATAACTTTCGATTCTTAAAAATGAAACCAAATAGGACAAGAGAAGAAAGAGAAAAAATAAAATCCCAAAAAGTAAGCCCCATGTTCAGGGAATGACAGGCTTAAAATGAAAAGAAAAATTCTCGCAACCAAATAATCATATTATACTATGTGTCCCCCAAGCAAGATTTTTCTCAAGGAAAGTGCAAAACAAGATAATCTGAAATCAAAGTCTTCATTCCCCACCTCGCCAAGCACTCTCTCAGGGAAGTCAGCCTCCCTGCATCCCGAGGTACCCAGAGAGGGATGGTCCACTGTAGGTTCTAGCTGGCTGCCTTTCCTGAGGTTGGAATTTTCAAAAGAGTGCATCACACTCTTCGTGTGTGTGTGTGTGTGTGTGTGTGTGTGTGTGTGTGTGTACATGCTGGCAGGAGCCAGCACCAGCAATGCCTGGGTGCTTCACTTCTGAAGGGTAGCGTGCTAACTCCGTCACCGCTGGGTAGGAGATGCTACACGTGCTGGCTGGTGGGCCACTTGGGTCTGCTTGGATGCTCTCTCCTCTCAGGCATTTCTGCCCTTGTCAGATGACAAAGGAAAAGAAATCCCAGGTGTCACTGAGGCAGGGAAGACAGTGCATATGCACATAAGTAGACTCCCCTCCCTACTTCCAAACCTCAGAGAATTTGTCAACCTTCCTTTCAGCAATTTATTCAAGGCAACGTAGGGAGGTAAAAATCAGAAAATATGACCATCAGGATGCTGAGAAAAAGGAACATAATCCTAGAATGTGTATATATTTCAAAACATTATGCTGCACATAATAAATATATACAAATTTTGTTTGCTAATTAAAAAATGAAAAAGGGGGGTTGGGGATAGTTGTGAAGCCTGTAATCCTAACAGTCTGGGAGGCTGGGGCAGAGGATCACAAGTTTGAACCCAGCCTGAGAAACTTAGGAAATTAGTGAGACCTTGTATCAAAATGAAAGACAGGGCGCTAGGGGTGTAGCTGAGTGCTTACAGCACCTGCCTAAGAAGTGAGTTTGATGGTCCTGCACCACATACTAGCGGCATGTGGAGGAAACACAGCTGCAATC